>CM077033.1:11902234-12163534 GCA_039090855.1 Macrothele yani
GTATTGGCACTGTATTGAAAGAAATTATGGAAATTGTACTGGCTGTGCTAGTACTATTCTTACTGGGGATGAACGCAATGTTCACATTGAGAAACCACATAATCATGCTCCAAGACCGGAGGAAAGTGATGTTGCTGTTGCAAGAGCGCAAGTAAAAGAATGAGCGAGAATTACGGACGAAGAACCTGCACAAATAATTCGAACCGTGAAAACGTCAATGGCTACAGTAAATGCAGCTTACATGCCTAATATGGATGCATTAAGGCAAGTTGTAAAACTAATACGAAGTGAAGACATGCCTGTGGAGCCTACGACTTCAGAAGGGATCGATGCCCCAATAAATTTACAGGAAAGAGATGGTGCAAAATTTTTTGGCAGAGATAGCGCATTTGGTGTTTAAAAAATTATTTTATTTTTAACATGTAATAATTTACGAAAGCTTAAAGAAGCACCCCTCCAGATTACGGATCTGACATTTAAAAATTTTCCAACCCTTTTTATGCAATCATATACCATTCATGCTGTGGTTGAAACAAGTCCAGAGATTCACAGACTTGTCCCACTAGTTTATGGGTTACTTTCCAGCAAGTAAAAATAATATAACACTATTATACAGTATTTTTGCAGGATTTACAAGACTATGCATCAGACTATGATATTTGGCGTGCACCACAATATACGCATAATGATAGATTTTGAAATAGCCACCGTTATGATGCTGCTAAAAAGAAATTTGGAAGTAGCACACAAAAATGTTGTTGGTTTCATCTCGGAAAAAAGGTGCTGAGAAATATCCATCCTCTGGCATAGCCTCGGAATATAGGGAAAACAGTGAGTTTGCTCTCAAAGTCAGACATTTGCAAGCACTCGCATTTTTTCATCTGATGAAATTCCGGCTGCTTTTGAGGAAGTGAAATGCATTTTACTAGAATATGCATAAATTCTGTAGTTCAGTGATTTGAGGAAAATTATTTTTCTTGGAAAATTTCGTGGAAGCAGAAGAAACAATCCGAGGAGAAGTCCCCGCTTTTCTCACCGACAAAGGTCAGTAAGTGAAAACAATTTACTTGGCTTTCCCAGAACACAAAACAAACTTGAAGGTTTGGACAGACGCTAGAATACAATTTTGGGAGAGAAAAAACTGTGACTGTACAATATAATCAGTGAAACTGCGAAAGAGCAGAAAACAACTATGGCTAAAATCGAAAGAGTGATAGCCCAGATTCCAACAAATTCACACAGAAGAGAAACGCTGGCAAGATAAAAATAAATTCGAACTTCTTTGGCGCACAGAGACAATGTTAACGTGCTGGACTTTTTAATAGGAATTTCTTATAATTCTACCCTTTACTAAAATGTGCTGGTATTTTTCACTAATTGAATTATACCTTTTACTAACTTGTATTTAAATTTTTCAAGAATGTAATTTCGCCGAAGATGCAAGAATGTCAAACACAACGCAAAATAAAAAAAGACAAAATTTTCAAAATTGCATGTCAAAAACATAAAATGTCAAAAAGTAATCCAAAATATGAAACAAATAAAAATTCAAAATGCAATCACAAGTCACAAGCATTACAAAAATGCGAAACGCTATGTAACAAGCACAACAAAAAATAAAACAAACGCCTAAACATAAAAAAAATACACACGCTATGTAAAATGTACAAAATAAAATAAATGCCATATTCATAAGGATTTTATGACAAGTCAAGTTAAAAATGAGCTTTTACTTAGGCTTTAAAAAATAATTATTAGCCTCTATACCTTTTTAAGTCTTTAATAAGTGCATCATCATTAACCTGACTTCTCATCAAACATTATCAATATGACCATGGCATACAATCACTTAAAATACCTGTTAATGGACGAATTGAGGAATCACCAAGTTCAGCGGGTGAAAGTTAATGGCTGTTTAAAATTTTGTACTCGAGTAAAAGCGCAACACAATAAACTTGACTTTCTCTGAAAATTTATGTATATGAGCACGGTTTGTTAAAAACTGATAAAATGGCTTCAGGCCTGTTTATTAATTTGTGTGCCTCAGTTAAAACGCAGTACCATAACCTTGGCATGTTATCGAAACCTTATGAATACGTCGGACTAAAAATTCCTAAAAAAAGGTTACGCCTAAGGTCTTGTAACTGAAGTTTTGTGACAGAGTAAAATTGCAACATTAATAACTTGGCATGTTATGTTAACGTTGTGAATATTAGCACGGCGGATTAAAGATTTCAAGAAATAGCCTTTGGGATTAATGTGTTGTAGCTGAGTAAAAATGTATCATTATCTTTATTTTCTATATAAACCAAACTACGTGCTAAAATGGCCCAACTATATATACGTATACTTGAACCATATACCGAAGCGCTGACAAGGTGAAATCAAAAGTGCAATTTTGTACGGTTCCCTAACATTTTATGGCCAGCTTACATGGAACTGGACACATTGATATCAAAAACATACATTTTTTGCGGTCCATAACAAATAGCAATGGACACGTTTCGATCTTTTTTTAGTTGGGGTTTAACGACCACCGTGATCAATTCAGTGGGCTATAAGCAGTCGGACGTTCCTAATTTTGGGCCACTGGTTCCTGGAAAGGAGGACGGCCAGTGCCAGAAGTCAATCACAACGTCCATGATTCACCGGGATTTGAACCAGGATCCTTCTCGACAAGTAGTCGGGAGCCAGCGCCTAGATAACTCCGTCGCCGTAGAGGTACACGTTGAAATGTATTTTTCATACGGCGCCAAACGCTCTTATGGACATACTAGATAGAACTGGATGCAAATAAATCATTAATATAATTTGTACTAGCAGGGATACCAGTTATATGTGAGGTACATATTACTATTTGTGGAATAACCAAGTTCATCGGGTGAAAGTTAATGAATGCAAAAGATATTCCTGCAAATTTCCAGTAAACGTATTTTAAATAGTTTTATTTAGTTAATTTAATTTTGCGAAGTAAAAGAAAAGAAAAAAAGGAATGGAAATGCTAACCTTCTAGGAGACATCTATAGAACGGCCGTACATCTGGCGTGTGCTTCTCTGAATCCCGTGACACAGAAATGCAATGTACCCATGTGATGTCGCATGCGTACGACTTCTCATTGTAATTGATCATCCTTTTCTTACCGTTTTGAATTTTGAATATGTGGAACTCTCTATTTACATTACATTATATTTCTGCCTGATAAGCCGTCCGTTGGTAGTGAAAGCTAAACTGTGTTGATTTGTGTTTTATGCACCATTAACCGCATATTTTGCACTTTATTGTTATCTACAGTCTCTAACTTAGACCGTAGGCTGGTTAGTTGGTTGGTTGATAGTTTTTGGTGCAAAGCCCTCAAAGGGCCAAAGAGCGCCTTATAACGTAGATAGGGTATTGGAGTACTGAATTGTTTTGCAGATCTTAAGAGTAAAAACCGAAGTTTTTTCGAAAATTTTGTATGGGGCCCCTTGACCCCGGGCCCCGACCCCTTCCAAAAACCGTCTACCGTCTGAGTTAAATAACCATGAGATAGTATACCAAATTTGGTGGTTCTAAATTAAAAACTTTTTATGCGTGGGGCTCCGACTTCCTGGGCCTTGACCCGTTCCAAAAACGGTCTACCATTTAAGTTAGAGTACCATGAGATAAAGTAACAAATTTGGTGGTTCTAAATTGCAAACTGTAGATTTTCCGAAATTTTTATGACAAGGGTCTCTCACCCCTCGGGTTCCAACCCCTTCAAAAACCGTCTAGTGTCTAACTTAGAGTTTCATGATACCATATTTGATGGTTCTAAATTAAAAACTGTAGATATTACGAAAAAAATTTATATGTGTGGGGCGCTCTGACTCCAGGGCCTTGACGTGTTGCAAAAATGGTCTACTATCAAAGTTAGAGTACAATGAGATAGTATACCAAATTTAGTGGTTCTAAATTGAAAACTGTAGATTTTGAGAATTTTTTCATGAAGGGGGCCGTTACCACCTGGCTGGAACCCGTTCCAAAAATTGTCTAGCGTCTAAGTTCAAGTACCATGAGATAGTATACCAGATTTGGTGGTTCTGAATTGAAAACTGCAGTTTTTAAGAAAAATTTTGAATGTGGGGGGCTCTGACCCCCCCCCCCGAACTTGACCCGTTCCAAAAACGGTCTAACCGTCTAAGTTAGAGTACCATGAGATAGTATACCAAATCGGGTGGTTCTAAATTGAAAACTGTAGAGTTTACGAATTTGTCTTATTAGGGTAAGCCCTTATCCCTCGGGGTCCAACCCCTTCAAAAACCCGTCTAGCGTCTAAGTTAGAGCACCATGAGATAGTATACCAGATTTGGTCGTTCTGAATTGAAAACGGCAGTTTTTTAGAAAATTTTGTATGGGGGAGCTCTGCCCCTCGGACCTTGACCCGTTCCAAAAACAGTCGACCCTCTAAGTTAGAGTACCATGAGATAGTATACCAAATTTGGTGGTTCAAAGATGAAAACTGTAGATTTCACGAAATTCTTTATGAGGAAGGGGGAGGGCTCTGACCCCCGAAGTCCAACCCCTTCCAAAAACCGTCTGGCGTCTAAGTTAGAGTTTCATGATACCAAATTTAATGGTTATGAAATGAAAACTAGCTTTTATGAAAACTTTTTAGGGGGCGGACCCAGACCCCCTAGCCTTGACCCGTTCGAAAAACCGGCGACTGTCTAAGTTAGAGTACCATGATATAGTATACCAAATTTGGTGGTTCTAAATGGAAAACTGTAGATTTTGCATTTTTTTTATGAGCAGGTCCCTTACCTCCCGGGCTGCAACCCCTTCCAAATATCGTCTAGCGTCTAAGTTAGAGTACCATGAGATAGTATAATTGATCTTTTGGTTCTGAATTGAAAACTGTAGTTTTTCAGAAAATTTTGTATGTGGGGACTCTGACCCCCGGGCTTTGACCCGTTTCAAAAGCGGTCTACCGTCTAAGTTAGAATACCATGATATAGTATGCCAAAAGAGTGGTTCTAAATTGAAAACTGTAGATTTTACGAAGTTTTTGTGATTGGGGGACTCTCACCTCCCGTGGTCCAACCCTTCCGAAAACCGTCTAGCGTCTAAGTTAGAGTTTCATGATACCATACGTGATGGTTCTTAATTAAAAACTGTAGATTTTTCAAATTTTTTATTGCAGGCGTGCTCTGACCCCTGGGCCTTGACCCGTTCCAAAAACGGTCTACCATTTAAGTTAGAGTACCATGAGATAGTATACTAAATTTGGTGGTTCTAAATTGAAAACTGTAGATTTTACGAAATCTTATGAGGGATGGCTGTTACCCCACGGATCCAAGCACTTCAAAAAACCGTCTAGTGTCAAAGTTAGAGTTTCATGATACCATATTTGATGGTTCTAAATTGAAAAGTGTAGACATGACGAAAAAAATTATGGGGGGGGCTCTGATCCCCAGGCCTTGACCTGTTCTAAAAACGGTCAACCATCTAAGTTAGAGTACAATGAGATAGTATACCAAATTTGGTGGTTCTAAATTAAAAACTGTAAATTTTGCGATTTTTTTATGAGAGGGGCCCTTTCCACCTGGCTGATACCCCTTCCAAAAATCTTCTAGCGTCTAAGTTAGAGTACCATGAGATAGTATTCCAAATTTGGTGGTTCTGAATAGAAAACTGTAGTTTTTAAGAAAATATTGAATGTGCGGGGCCCTGACCCCCGGCCTTGACCCGTTCCAAAACCGTCTACCGTCGAAGTTAGAGTACCATGAGATAGTATACCAAATCTGGTGGTTCTAAATTGAAAACTGTAGATTTTACGATTTTTTTTATTAGGGAAGCCTTTATCCCCCGGGCTCCAACCCCTTCCAAGAACCGTCTAGCGTCTAAGTTAGACTACCATGAGATAGATAGTATACCAGATTTGGTGGTTCTGAATTGAAAACGGCAGTTTTTAAGAAAATTTTGTATGGAGGAGCTCTGACCCCCCGGACCTTGACCCGTTCCAAAAACAGTCGACCGTCTAAGTTAGAGTACCATGAGATAGTATACCAAATTTGGTGGTTCAAAAATGAAAACTGCAGATTTCGCGAAATTATTTATGAGGTGGGGGCTCTGCCTCCCGGGCTCCAACTCCTTCCCAAAACCGTCTAGCGTCTAAGTTAGAGTTTCATGATACCAAATTTAATGGTTTTGAAATGAAAACTAGCTTTTACGAACATTTTGTAGCGGGGCTCAGATCCCCCGGACCTTGACCCGTTCCAAAAACCGACAAACGTCTAAGTTAGAGTACCATGAGATAGTATACCAGTCTTGGTGGTTCTGAATTGAATAGTGCAGATTTTACGAAAATTTTGTATATGGGAAGCTCTGACCAACCGGGACCTGATCCGTTCTAAAAATCGTCTACCGTCTAATATTTTTAGTGCCAAAAAAAAAGCGTAATATTCGTATCCTGTCTGAGCGTCCAAACCTTATAAATCTGATCAGGGAGAAAGACGTACGAAATCTTTCGTTTTCCTGCATATGTTTTGTATGTAGCCAAAATCTGTAAACCCGACGAATTGACGTATTCGACGAATTTGTCCGCGACGAATTGACGCACGCGACAAATTGACGTATAACCGGTAAAATGAAAGTTTCCTAACTTTTGCTCATCAACCACATGGCTTTTTCAAGGAAGGTTTCTTCCTTCCTAAGGTTTTTCGGTTTCTATCTTCCTCGAAAATGTCATCTGGATGACGTGGGAAGGTTTGAAACTGATTTCATCTACGCAAAAAGAATGGGATTACTAATACATTCGTACTACCATCTGTATAGTTGGTGTACAATTCTTTCAATTATCAAAACGTACATCCTTTTTTTATAAATAAGAAAATATCGTAACTTTGTACTGCAAACAATATAAGACTTATTAAAATCCTCTTTTCTTAAGGGTCAAATTTTAGTCATGTCTCATTCTGAAACACAATGCGTAACATGCGTTGAATGAAATTGCATTTATAAGTTTTGGAGACATTAGCGCACCGTTGTCCAATGGAAAGCGTAAAGAGCGTCAGATTCATTGATTGAGACAACAATGCTTGAAGGTAAAATCACCGGGGGTGGCATAAAAAAGGAAAAGCGTATACATAAGCATATAAACGAATATATAAATAGAAAGCGTATAAAAATAAAAAGCCCTACAATGGTCTTTTGTTACTGGATAAGGAACTCCCAAGGTATTTTCCATTACTTTTTTCTTTGGGATAATTTATTCCTTCTTTACGATCAATTTAGTTATTGCTGGGGTTTTATGGGGCAAGGTACACAAGTAGCGAAATGCCCTGAGCCAAAAAACAACATCTAAGAAATTCTTTACTGTCCCAACATGCCGTCGTATTTCATCTATCCATTTTTACGCAGTATAGGGTAACCTAATATTCAGTTAAACGTATCTGGTGTCTCCTTCCTCATTCTACATCCAAGTAGTTCCAAAATGGACTTTGGTAGCAGCTTATAAGAGCTCTTTAGATTTCGCACTTTCTCCTCATCTCATCTGGCGCAATACGTGTTAGTGTTCGTGTGTGGTACCCTTGGTGCATTGTAGCGGAACACAAAAGTACTGTCGGAGTGATTTTTGGATTCATTTCTTACGTAACGTTTGGGATTTGGAAGCAGATATCATGTTTGCCAGTAGCGTTTCTCATTGGATTGGGTGGATTTATTGCACAAACATATAGCGTTGGAATTGATTGGATAATGTTATTGGGAAAGCATTTATATTGTTAGGCCTATTGTTATGTCCTGTGGGTGGCGTACTGATTAACGTTCGTGACTGCCACGGCATAACCTCAGGATCTATTTATTTTACTAACACTGGAACCACTAAATATCCGAATTGCGTCGAAAGTGCAACTTAAGCCGTCGGACTCCGACTAATGGCCTAGAGTTATGAATAACGGCGTTTTCCTGCTGCTTTTGACCTAGCTTCCGTGTGACTTTTCTGTTCGGCAATCTAGTCCATATCCCTTAGCTTCCTATTTCGAAGGGTTGTATAAGGCATGGGGTCAGATGCTGCCTTCACAAACCTCAGTTTCATCCTCAGTTCTATGGACCCCCTCCTTGAAGGAGGGACACGAGGTAGGATATAACTAATCTCAAAATTAATAATCCGTGGTTAAAGTCGCAAAACCCAAGAATTCAAACTTAAAGGAAGGCGTCACAAAGTCCGCGGAGGGATACACCTCGGAGTTTGAAAATCCTTTAAATACAATACTTGGAAGGACGAATACGGTAGTGTAACCTTTTACTTGGCGTGTATGTAGTGAAAGTGTTTAGAGGGATACAACTGAGGATCTAAATTATTTAAAAATTAATACACCGTGGCTTATATCCATAAAGCCACGACCTCAAACCTAAAAAAATGGGTGGGAAAACAAGGCGTGTGAGACACGTCGCACTTCGGAAGTGCTGGAACCAATTGGATGGCTCAATATGGTAGTTTAACCTTTTACTGGGCATGTGTGGGGTAAAGGTGTTTAGAGAAAGGGCACGTGAGAGCACCTAGACGGCACAATGGAAGATACATATGATGTTTGTGTTTATGCTATATTTTTGTATAATTTACATTTGCCCATTCTGGAAACCAAAACCATGTCGCCTGTGTTAAAGAACTATGACATGAATGATTATATAAAAAACGGAAATGATTTTTCTATTAAAGTAGACATGCAGGAAATAATGATCCTCTTATGAACAGTAGTGGCATTTACTTTTTTTTTTTTTTTTTGGTTTAAAAACATCCACATAGCTATCAGTATATTATTGGAAATTTTCTTATAATTAAAAAGTTTCTTAGAAAACTGAGTTTTACACACACAACTTAGTGCTGCTAGTTAATGTGAGCAAAAACTCACCAGCTAAAGAATAGAAATCCTACGTTTTAAAGATAGGGGTAGAATTTCAATGGCCGGAGAAGAGGAACTGGATTTGAACTGCCTGCGAATTTCGTTGGCTATTACTGCTTTGGAAAGCAAGAGGAGCTGTATTTAATTCCTGGGATGCTACCAGTGTTTTAGAGAATCTGATTTCTTTTTTTATAAAAAAATATAATGTTTTCATAAGTAATACCTATCTGTAAACGATCATGCACAGAAGAAACGAAATAAGTTATTGATGGAAAAGAGTTCGATCCAACGTGAATTTTTTTGAATTTTTTTAGATTCAACAACTGCCATTAGTAACTGTGTGGACTATTAGCCGTCGTCAATCCCTAATTTAGTACCTTTGATCCAGGGAACTAAGAGTTCCACAACCGTAAGGCAAACACAACATCCACGCCTCCTGGTATTCGAACACGGGAGTTATCACGGGCGAATAGTCAGAAGCCAACACTTAGATAACGGCGTCTCAGGGGAGGCATTAGAAGTTTCATTCCAGAAGATTTACTAAGATCTGGAGCCTCTAATGAGAGGGATAAAGAATGGTTTAGTTTGCTGTAAATTTTCAAAAATTCACCCAATGAAACTTATTTTTGAGATAGAGAGTTCCAAAATGAAATTTTTGGACCAAAATAATCACTTATAATGTGAATAAGGAATAAAAGTGTTTTTGATCTAATGCAAACACCTACTGTGACACTGAAACACTGGCACAAGCACATAAGTTTTGAAATTTTAAAGTATATTAAAAATATGCTATTACGTGGAATTATTGTGTCGGAATTATTGGTAATATTGAATACTCGCACACTCTTTAGCCCAATAAGTATCTTATTGTTCACCTAAAATTATCGCATTAATTCTCAGCTTACTCTCTTTGCATATGTAAATTTCCTGCAGCTTTTTACAATATGATTTGCAGTGACCAAGAGGTTGATCCCATTAAGGCATCACTTAATTTACGCATATATCTGTGATTTTCGTATTATAAGAAGGACGCCTAATGAGTGCTTCCAGTCTTACACTGATAGCGACTTTTTATAAAACACAAAATTTACGGGTAATGACCTGATGATGATCTTGATAGAAAGTTTTCTGGCAACTAACTCTTTTATTTCAGCAGTTATTTGTAATACTGTCGTTCTTCGGTTGCTTGAAACTATCCTAGAGAGACGTCGTGGGCCACGTTGAACCAACACTTTTCTCCGCCCACGGCTAAGTCGACCACGTCATGATAGTCCCGGAATGGCATATTGCCAACGCGGTCTTTATACTAAAGAGCAGGGATGCTGCAGTTCCTGCATGTGCCACCTCCGACATAAAGTGACCAATGCGTCAAGCACCGTCTATCAACCCAAGGTCGCACAGAAAGTATACGACCATGAAATTAAATGGATTAGTTCATTTCATGTGCGACGTCCTCTCTTGTTTAACAGCCTGACACTTCGATGCAAAATTTGACGTCATACAGGACAGCGTTGGAAATGAATCGGAAACCTTGTATTCCGAGTGACCCCACTAAAAAAAGGAACTCATCTCTCTAAAGCCATGGTCCTGTATTGTCTCGACGGTCATGATCAAATTCCGTTTGCTTTCAAAAACATTTAATCGCGACGTTTCGTGATATTATAGTCGAAGTAAATACCGTGATGTACTCGTACCTGCAACCTGCCATGTGGCGGATGTAGGTACTAGTGATGGGGGGGGGGTTACTATGTGAAGTTGCCAGGAACCAAGTATTCGATGATATATATCCTCAGTAAAGTAAATACCGGGTGGTTAAAATTAAAGTGACAATTTCAGATATTCATTGCATAGTTCGCAAGTGTCAATCTAGCTGCAGGATATTTATGGAGAGCAAAACTCAAAACTCATTTTTAGTGACACATGTGTAAAGAGAAACGAATCATAATTAGCTTTAATTGCTGACGAATGAATTATATGTCTAAAGAACGAAGTTTGATGTTTGTTAACCGTTCCACATATTTCACATTTTCTTTCTTCTCGTTTTCCAACAAAATCCCAAACTTTCGCATAAATCGGTCATTCCCGCACATGTCTTTCTCCTTAAATTATTTATTGCTGCATACACCTACACAGCAGTTTCAAGAATGTTATTCGACATGAGAAAAAAATATTACGGTTTGTTCAACAAGATGTGAGGCTCTTAGGATGGAGTGTGTTTCCGCTTCTTAATTTTGTCAATAGGAGGCTCTGCAGTACAGGCGACTATAAGGCAATCCACCTGCATTGCATCTTTTTTGTTTCAGAAGCCGTGTAACCGCTGGGCTAATTTTATTGTTGTCTGGTAGGAGATGGATACTTCCAGAGATGCTTAACGTGCCCAGTTATTGAAAGGGAAGAAAACACCGCGGAGCGAAATTCACACACGAGTTAAAGCGGTATATCGGTCTCCTTCGTTTCTACGTAGTACTTCTATTGCGGTGGTACCAGCTCTTTAGCAGTGGACAAAAAAACACTGCAGATCAGCAGCACCACGTCGTACTGTTTCAGTGACGAAAATTTCAGGTGTGAATTCTGCAGTAACGCTACTCCAAGAAACACGATCGTTGAACTGGCGAACAGTGCGGGTGTGAGCAACGGAACTGGAAATACGATAATGTGTTCGAACTTTTAATGATGTAAAGTCTGCGTCACTTGTGTACGGACACATCTGCCAGATGAACGGGTTTATCGTTACAGCAACTTTTTCGCTATAATGAAGAAGGTGAAGAATTCCTGCTATGCATTATTGCCGAAAACTAGTACCATCATTTCGAGCCAGACTATATCTAGCAATCGAATGAAATGCGATGTATCATTTTGCAAACGAAATCGCCAGTGTGATGACTATATAATTGGTAAAATTGAAATTCGTAGAATTAGTGCCGGTAATTACAATCTTGATGCAGAATATTATATTCCTTAAAACTGTTTATGAAGTGATGCGTCATTTTAAAAGTAAAATGGATAAATTCTCTCATAATTTCAATTGAACTACTTGAATAAAAATGGGAGCAAATCAAGTGTGATTTTATAAATGACAAAAACTGGTTATGCACTACTATGATTTCGGAGTTAATATATTTTTGCAAACTCTCGCTTAATTATATTGCCTCGCACTCCATGACCTACGAGAGATCACAGTTTAATTCAGAGTTTCACGAGGCTTTCATTTTTCATTGCATTTACTGTTTGCAAGTATATACGAACAGAATATAGAGAAATAACAGTATTTCGTTTTGTATGCTGAAAAGGAATGAATATTTTTATCGAACTCAATTGATTGCTAAGCAACAGGATTACACGATGAAATGGACCAATATTCTACCTGAATTAAGACGTCATTCAATTCAATAGACTAGAAGATATGCCATTGGGTAGAAGCAAGTATTGTTGTTGTTGTTTTTTGGTTGGAGGTTTAACGACCACCGTGAACAACTCAATGGGCTATAAGCAGTCGCCCGTCCCTAATTTTAGGGTCACTGGTTCCAAGGAAAGGAGAGAGCCAGTGCTGTAAGACAAACACAACATCCATGCCTCACCGGGATTCGAACCCGGACCCCGTTCGGACGAATGATCAGAGGCCATCGCTGAGACCACTGCGCCACCGGGGTGGCTAGAAGCAAGTACCTCGAATATTTTTCTCTCCTTTCTTAGGTCTGGCGTCATTTTTATACTATTTTAGCGAAGAAAGCGATCAGCCTGAATGGAATAATAATTTTGAATGACAAACCTAAACAGAAATTAACAGTTTTTGCTACGCAGGTACACTGGTTCCAGAGGCATTTAGCACACTTCTTAGACAGCGACTGTACTCCTTCGAGCTGATTTCAACCCATGTTGCTAACCCCGAGTTAATTCGTCCCAGCCGGTTAAAGGGTTAATATGCAGTATTCATATTCCTTTTCTGAGGCAAGTTATTAATTACCAGCAACCCTTCCGAACCCAAAAACTCATGGCCATAATATTCTGTGCTGATGGTTGTGTTTTGAAATATTTTGGTGGTTGTGATCCATGATGTTTTAACTGTATGCTGTCTTGTTTAGTATGAGGATTCCAATGGTGAAGCGACATCATATCACCAGTCACAATGCAACAGTTGGAGACATCTGTATTGTGGTTAATGCGGTGTAGTTGAACATGACTGCAACACGACGATTCTTTATCTCGGTTGTTAAAGTTCAAAGAACCCATCAGGTACAGACATTTGACATCTCTCTAACCTCTGTTTCAAAACACTGCAAACACTGCGGGTACTTACCTTCAGTTCCTCAGCAGTATGCACGGCACTGATTTACAGGATTTTTCATTACCCGGTCTTCCACTTTCTGGCATTTTTCAACAGTCGTCCCCTGCACTGAGTTCATCCGGTGTGGGTAGTTTTCCAAGGAGTTTTTCCCAAGTTAAATGAGAGCAGGTCATCTTTTGGCTGTGACGTATGAAGGTACACCATGAACGCAGAAAGGAACCACCTGTTCATGAATACTACGTTTCGTTTCCCCTTCATTTAAAAAATCAGTCACCACTCCATTCCGCATATTCTTCTGTGTCATTTCCATTGTCACTCTATAGATTTCAATACGTGGTGCCTTATCATGTGCTGATATATCTGCTAGATTACTAAAGGATGTTGCCATAGTTCCCAATCCACTGTCATTGAACACTTCTCGTTTAATGTCAATTTTCTTATGCATAACAGTGAAATCGTGAAATATATAGAGTGAATCGTTTTATTGCAAATAATGTTTACTTGAAGATTTACACCACTTTGCGGCTATTTTTTTAATAATCCGCAATAAATAATGAAGAAAAACATTTATACATACCTTACACTTAAAGGTCCTTTAGTTAGCAGGCCATGAAATCCTATTTTGTTCATTGAACTGGTAATTACCAGCTATTACGAATTAATGTTCCCTGATGACCACGTTAGACATTATTGAAAGATTACATACAGTTGATCTAGGAATTTTTAGGTTGTTGCAAGATCCATTTTATGATTGAATATTAAAATGGATTGTGTTACTGTACATGAATTCTACTAAACGAACAATTTCATATTTAAACGACAAAATGTCATTTAATCTTGTCGGATTTGTGTGGGATTTGCTAGAAATAAGAAAAACAAAGTCGATGTGTGGACTTCAAGAATAAAAGGCTGGTGTTTCAACCAAATTAAAACTTTTTTTTTTTTTTTTTTTTTATTGGAGGTTTAACGACCACCGTGAGCAACTCAATGGGCTATAAGCAGTCGCCCGTCCCTAATTTAGGGTCACTGGTTCCAGGGAAGGGAGAGAGCCAGTGCCGTGAGACAAACACAACATCCATGCCTGATCGGGATTCAAACCCGGACCCCTTACGGACGAATGATCAGAGGCCAGCGCCCTAGACCACTGCGCCACCGGGGCGGCCAAATTAAAACTTTATGAGTTAAATTTGAAATTTATTAACATCGACTTCGGTATCGTTCAGCATTCAGATTTCCTGAGGTATCCTGTCGGACTTGTGCTTTCTAGATTTGGGTAATCTTTTGGCCATTCCAATGATTTTTCCTGACGTGATTTTTCCTGACGCATTTGCGGTATTCATAAAACAATACTGAATTCAATAGTACTTATACTGTTTCAATGAGTTCGATTGGTGTACTATTAAAGTAGGCACGATTACTATTAAATTTTCGTAGGAAAATTAATGCCATCAAATGGAAATGTATTTAGTACCTTATGTACAACTAAAAATGCATGAAATCAAATGCATTTTCTAAGAATAACATTGAAGATTAATCACATATAACAATCTTTTGTTCTTGATAACTAACATATTTGACTGTACGTAGAGGAAACATTTGCCCGAAAAAAGATGTTCATATCAAATACAATTTTGTTTAGTACTTCACCTAAGCTTCATTACTGTATTCTTATGATTTAAAAAGCGGTCTTGAAAAAATAAAAAATAAAAATAGAGAAAAGGGACCAATCCCACTCTGTTTCTCATAGCGGAAGTTGGTACTATCACCATGAATGCGTGTATGTTGCTATAAAAGATGCTACATAAGTTCGAAATATTTTAGTTTTATCTAAGATGCAGCAATTTACATTCTACTGCCTTTTTCAACGAAATTATTTTTTCGTGAATGCTTGTATGGAGGATGAGACAAAAGTCCTTAGACAAACTTTAAGGGTAGGTCTGGCATGCAAACTCAAGTCTTTTTTACATAGCAATTTCTGGTCGCAAGCGCAACGAACGACCGCTAGAGGGGGCTCTCTGCAAACGAGGGAGTTGGGACGTGCGTAGTAGGATCATTCGAGGCGCGGACGTTGCCGAAGTAGGTTGCAGGAGCACACTCGTACGGAGATGGCAGAGATGCATTTAATTTATGGGGAAGCGAAAGGAAATGGCCGTGCAGCACAGCGTTTGTATCGTCAACGCTACCCAAATCGGCGGGTGCCCCATCATCGGACATTTGAGAACTTGCACCAACGACAGTGTACAACAAGGTCATGCGAAGTAAGCAGCCATTGTAGTCGAGACCGAACAACGCGTTTACCTGTCACGGAAGAAGTGATCATACGCGAAGTGAAACGCGACCCAAGTACAAGTACGCGAACCATTTCTCGTAACCTTGGCGTTTCACAATCCAGTGTGCTGCGCGTTCTGCATATTGAGTGCTTACACCCTTACCACATTTAACGTGTCCTGACACTCTTAGCTGGAGATTACCCCCGGCGACTAGCATCTGCAGTTTGGTTTCTGCAAGAAGCTGCAGTGCAGGCCGATTTTCTAGCCTGGGTTTGTTTCTCCGACGAAGTGTTGTCGATACATGCAACTGCAATATTACGCACTACTTTTCATTGTACTGTTGTTAATCATACTTGAACCAGTAAACCTGTGTTGTACGTGTGTTGTTGTGCTATTGTAAACGCGTATTGCAATAAACCTGTGTTGAACACTTTATCTGGTATCCTTTTCTTTTGGTTAATTTACAGTCGAAGAGCCCCTCTAGCGGTCGTCCTTTGCGTTTGCGGCCAGAAGTTCCTATGTAAAAATGACTTGTGTTTGTGTCCCTGACCTACCCTTAAAGTTTGTCTAAGGAGATTTGACATACTCCAATTTGCAGCCTCCGAGAGAGGGCAGAGAGGAACAAAGCGGAGGGGCTCCACACCTGCTTCATCTCACTAGACGTGAGGGGGCATTCAACAGTGTCTGGTGGCCAATGGGTTTAACCAGACTTAAAGAACTTGGCTGTCCAAGGAACCTGTTCAAACTGATCAGCAGCTACCTGTCTGATAGAAGAGTCGAGTTCGAAGCGGGGAATGGGCAATCCTCGCGTTCGTACCACAGAGGGTGTCCGCAAGGATCCAACTCCGGGCCGCTTTGGTGGAACATAGTTGCAGACGCAGCACTGAATCTAGACCTGGGGCCCGCAGTGGAAATTCAAGCCTATGCGGACGATTTCGTTCTCGTGGTCTCCGCCTCAGGGAGACACGTGATCGAAAGAGAAGCACATAGCGCCTTGGATGTGCTAGACAATTGGAGCAGAGAAAGCAAACTATGCTTCGCTCCTGAGAAGACCACTCTGCTAGCAATAGCTAAGAGTGGAGTAATGAAAACACCACCTAAGTGCAAATTCCAAGGGTGCACTATCAAGGCGGTGCGTGAAATGAAGTACTTGGGTGTGGTCCTGGATCAGAGTCTATCAGGGCTGCCACACCTGAGGCACCTTAGAACAAGGTGCACGGTGATTCTCAATAGATTGAATGGCATGAGGTTAACGGGCAAAACCAAGAAGGCCATCTATCAGAGAGGAATTGAAAGAATTCTGACGTATGCAAGTGGAGCTTGGTGGACTTCCACAGTCAGAATGAAGAAGGGGATAAACCAAATCCAAAGGTTGGCCCTACTAGGGATAACCGGTTGTTTTCGCACAACGTCGACCCTAGCACTCCAAGTGCTGGCGGGGTGCGAGCCGGCAGACCTAGTAGTGGAAAGGGAGGCAGCAATGCACTGCCTAAGGTCAGGCGAGGACGCCTACTTTCTCGATGCGCCACATCGAGCCTCCGACATAGAGATGGAAAGCGTGGACTAGCAGATCCACCCTGCCAAGGAAATTTGCCCACCGTGGGACAAGGAGAAACCCACGGGAGTTGGGCATGAGCTGTTCACGGACGGCTCAAAGTTGAAGGGACAAGTGGGGGCAGGCTTCTGTGCGTTCTCGGATGGGAACGAAGCCACTGCAGGAAGCGTGAAATTATCGCAGAACGCTTCTGTCTTCCAGGCAGAACTTCTGGCGATAGAGAAGGCACTCACCTGGGCACTCCCCAGGCGTAGTGACGAAAGGATAAAACTCTACTCGGACAGTGAGGCAGCACTGCAGGCTCTGAGTAGATTCAGGGGAAGAAACCCCATCGTCCAGAGGATCAAAACCCTCTTGAGGGCAGAGGGAGATGGGGCAGTCAGTTTCCACTGGGTACGAAGCCATGTCGGAACCCTAGGAAATGAAAGGGCAGATCAGCTGGCGAAGGCAGCCACGCTGAAAGAGACGGTCGACGTGCAATGCAGAACGCCGCGAAGGAGTATTCGCGCAGCATTAGCACGACAGACCAGGACCGAATGGCAGGTCAGATGGGACACGGGAGAGACAGGGCGGAAGACACACAGAGTGTTTCCGAAGGTCTCGACCAAACGAGCACAGACAAACAAGTTCCTGAATCAAGTACTCAGTGGCCATGGCATCAGCCCTGAATACCTAGGCAGATTTGCCATCAGGAACTGCACTTGTCCCTGTGGAAACAGAACGGCAAGCATAGAACACTGCGTACTTGAATGCAGTGGCTTCGCCGAATGGAGAAACACACTGATCCCAGGTGTGCAAAGAACGCGAAGATTGGATCTGCTCATCCAATCCTCCGTTAACAGGAGGGGGATAATAGCCTTGGTTGAAAGGCTAACCCTCCAGCAACATACCATCTTCCCCAATCAAACGGGGACCGAAACGCAGGAGGTAAACGTGCACACCGACAGCGATTCGGAAGAGGAATGAGGGCAGAAGTCTGTAGGAAAGCAGACAAAAATCCCTCCAGTGTACATACTATGTAAATACTCTTTAAATCTCTCAATGTTGTAAGTCCTAAGCATGAGAACAGTGTAATTGATGTGTGTAGGTCTTGTTGAAAAATAATAAAGGGAAATTATTCCCCCAAAAAAAGTTCGAGGGCAAGGAATCTCCCAGTCAATGCTAAATAAATGAACGACCTATCCCGCCAGACAGAGCGGGAACCCAGATAAGGTACGCTAGGTCGCCTGCCAGCACGTCACCACGGGCTGGTCTCTGGGCCACGGGGGTGGCCATGGTCCGAACCGGCGTCTCAAGGCAGGATAATTGTCGCAACATGTCAAAATAAAATCCAAGGTGCTCAATCATTCCCCGTGGAGCCAAGACATATTGGCGGAACGGGACAATGAAATCAGTATTTTTACTCTGTATATTGTACTTCTATTTTTACCCATTATTAACTAAGCTTGTGTGCTTTTATGAGCCAAGCATGCTAGCCAACCTTACATGTGTGCATCTGCCCGTGTGCGTACCACTGTTTAGTGAGCTAGTGGTATCAAATAATTTAAGTTGTTTCCCATATGTTGCCTATTGTGATGTGAAATGGACATAGGACTATCATAATTTCTTTAAACAGCAGAGTGATAGAAAAAGAAAAGGAAGAACTGCATTTCAGGATACCTATCGCTACCACTAGCATACCGCGGTTGCATTATTATCGCTGCAAATTCTTCGGTTTACGAAAACTTTCTTAAAGGGACGCAAAGATCTTATTCATTCAAAGTATCACAAATACCACGGGGATATAATTTTGAAACATTTTCCAGATATATCCATTCCTGATACGTACACTTTATAATTATTCGTAAGTACTGTTATTTGTAGATTAGAATGGAAGGTGGCGCCATATCTCACAGTCTCTTTTCCTTGCTGTTCTCTAACTATGTGCAGAGATTAGGCATTTCGTTTCTTTGACATATAGTTTTTGGAACGTTTCTTGGCAAGCTTTAGATTGAAAAAAAAGATAAACATTTTCCAATTCCCAGTAATTGTGCACCACCGAATGGAGATAGACTTCCACCAAGTTCATATTACTCTTACGCATAGATCATACGGAGTGTATGACTAACTGAGTCAATAACGATGGCCATTGGCTGTATGAACGTGTGATTGTAGACAAATCCTGCAGGCATTTGCGCCATGGGCTGATGCGATGATTTGCGTTTTTCCATGGGGTTTTTTGTCAGCTGTATAACATATGACTAATTTCGCAAATCCCAGGGTTTCAGTAACCCATAAAATGCTGTTTTAATGCACAGTTTTTCTCTTAATGAAAATCGTTGTGATGGCATTTTCTACTTTTTCTAAAAATTAATGGGAAAAGATGTAACGCTACGTAGCATCAATAGAAAATAATATCATTTGTGCACCGCGGAAGGTCGTTTAATCACATCAAGAACAATGTATGTTGAGGGAGGAAACCACAACGAAAGAACAATTTGTCAGAATATTTTAAGTAATTTTTTTCAACAAGAATTGATTAAGAATTCGTTTCAGCTGGCGTGTTTTAACAAATCTTGCTGATGTAGCATTGGCTTTAAACTGGTTTTTCCAGAATCTCTATACGTAAACCTCAAGATCTGCATTTTACATTCTGATTCCAGAATTGACGGAAGCAAAGCAAGCTGCTAACGCGAAACATAATGTAAAGCAACAGGTGTACCTGAGTGGAGATTGTTTTTTCTAAGTAGGAGTAGGAGAGGTTTTTTTAGAATTAGAAAGCTTATTGCACTTACAGCAGTAACTCCATTTATGGAAAAGTAGCTTTGTTCTTATTATTCAACAGTTGAAGTTCCGCAATAATAGCAACCGACAGCGATATGATGTTACTACTTCCTTTCTCTTCAGACGAAAGCTACATTCTGGATGAAACTGCATGCAAAAAAGTTGCATTGATGTAAAATAGAAAATGCGATATTCTCAGCATACGATAGCCACAAGGTACCCATTTATTTAAACAGTTTTTAATTGAAGTTGATTCTCGAACTGCAATGGTTCAATTTATTTCCCAAAATCAGGAAATTTATTAAAATAATATTAAATTATTCGATAGCAAATTTGAACATTTGTTACCGAATAATTTGATATAAAACGTTATTTCGCTTTATTATGTGAAGTCAAATCTCCTTGGGACTATTACATAATCGAGTCATATTATTGTGACCATCTCCTACTTCTGACGTCAATAGCGCGTAGCCAATGAAAGAAGGCACGTGTCGTGCGCTGACGTGGAGGTTACATAAGGTCTTAAGTAGTAATTCCGAAAACATGTCACTCGTTGCTATCATTGATAAAGGGAGCGATTTATCAAATTTGCAAAAAGGAATGATTATCGGCTTTCGGGACAAGGGTGACAGTATTTCTGAAACAGCGCAGTTTGTGAACTGTTAGCGTGCTGCTGCGGTTGAAGTGTATCGTGATTACAGAAATTACACCATTGCGATTAAGAGAAGTGGAAACTGTGGAGCACCACGCGGCGTTGAGGTGAGAGGTGAAAGTCGGCTTCGAAGGTGCGTAATGGCCAATCTACATGGTACAGTGGAGCAACCCACTGGCCGAATGAACCAGGGCACTAGCGGAAGTGTGTCTACAACGAGAGTTCATCGAACCCTGCTGCGTATGGGACTGGGATGCAGACGGACGGTCACTGCAGCTATGCTAACGAAGGTGCATCGGCAGAAAAAGCTTGCATTTACAATGAAGTATCCGAATTGGACCGCCGCTGATTAGCAAAGAATTGGCTTCTCCGATGAGTCACATTTTCTGCTTATCGAACGGATGGAAGTTGGGGTATAAGGCAAGAAACATCGCAGAACAAGCACTCTTCAACCATTTCGGGAAAAACACAAGCTGGTGCGGGCAGCGTTATAGTCTGTGGAAGGTTTTCGTGGTATTCCCTGTGTCCACTCATACCCGTGGAAAATACTATGGACTGCATTCGTTATGATTCCATCCCTGCAGACCACGTACATCCACACATGCTGTCTGTCTCTGATTGCCTTCTCTGGCGCGAATGTGATCTTTTTTTTCTTTTTGATTGGAGGTTTAACGACCACTGTGAGTAACTCAATGGGCTATAAGCAGTCGCCCGTCAATAATTTAGAGTCACTGGTTCCAGGGAAGGGAGAGAACCAGTGCCGTAAGACAAACACAACATTCATGCCTCACCGGGATTCGAACCCGGACCCCTTACAGACGAATGATCAGAAGCCATCGCTTAGACCACTGCGGCACCGGGTCGGCCGAATGGGATCTTCCAGCATGACAATGCGAAGTGTCACACAGATAGAAATATCCGAGAATGGCTGCAAGAGTACGTTTAAGACTTCAAAGTATTTCCCTGGACACCTAATTCCCCAGATATAACCATTTAAGCGGCCGATGTTTCGGAACAAAATGTTGTCCAATTTACTGAGCTGCCCAAACAGAAATGTTCATATAGCGGTCGGGTTTGACGAAAGCTACGGCAAAACAGTTCCTTTCTACTTTTCATCTCACTAGCACCGACCATAAACCTACTACTGGTGATAAGCACTGTCTTCTTGTCTACTGCATGACCTACGGAATGAAGGAAAACAGCTTGTTCCCGATTAGAGTCATGGTGTCAGTGTCTACTCCCCTGGCACGGACATTGTGCCATCAGACAGCGACAAGTGACTAGCATATCGACTCTCTCCTTTCTTAGGTTCGTCGCTGTTGTTATAGCACTTCCTGCTCAGTCAGAAAGGATTACTGTCAATCATTTTCCTAATTAACTACTTTGACCAACAAAGCTAAGGAGAAACAACACTTTCTGATGCGCAGATTCACTCCTTTCAGCAGTGTTCTACCCACTTCTTAGGCAGCTAATATATTCGTTAGATCTGAGTACAATCCGTTATGCTAACCCCGATTTAATTTGTTCCAACCGGTAAAAGGGTTAAACCCAGTTGAGCATTTTGAGGACCTCCTCGATCGTGTTGTTCGATCTATGTATCCTCCACCACGCACTCTCCAGCTGGTGTCAGTTGCACTGCAGTAATCATTGCTCCTCATACCTGCGAACATCTTCCAGCGCCTTATTGAGTCACTCCCAGCCCCTGTAGGTGTTGTCCGCGTCGCACCCGGCGGTCACTCTGGATATTATCTGGTGGTCACAATACAGTGACTCACCCATGTATATCAAAACAACAGTACATCTCCTTTTACTCATTTTCCAGAGTTATTTGCGAATTTGTATAGCTTCTAAAAATTATTTATTTAATACTATCTTCCATATCATTATCAAACATTTTTTAATTTGGTATACAAGAACACCTGAAAGATTTCATGAAACCAGAAACAGTAAAATGTCAAAATACATATTTTTATATAAATATGTAATGAAACACAAATAATTTTTAGGTTGATGGTTTCTTGATTTCTTTTACAGCAGGTTAACAGTTGCTAATATTATGTATAACTTATGTTCCTTAATAATTTCGAATATTTGTTCGTAAAATCATTTCTCAGCTGCTGCAGTCTTCCGAAGCAATTGGATATCTTTCAAGCTCAATTTCTTTTCATTATTTCAGAATGCATAGTATTTTGGATGCAACACTATATTAGAAAGTATTTCTCCAAAAATTTTAAAAATCAAAAACACAATTTTAAGTAGAATTAGATGGTGTTTTTATCGCGGCAAAAAGGTGAGTTTTGAGAAAATCTAAAAATTCGCAACACAATATCTGCAGTAAAAGCTAAACAGGGAAATATCATATTTCTCAGACAACGTCCAGGTTTAGATTGACAAGAAAGTATATTCCATGGATATGTCCCTTACTACTACTCCTATTATTTGCAAAATCCACGGGCGTTCCTTTAGGTAGTGAGGTATTTCACTACCTTACTTTGTGAAAGATCTCAAAATCCTTTTGTCGGATCAGTGGACTACGTAACTGAAATTGTTAACTTCTTAAAAGACAGTTGACGTAATATATGGGATTTCGTGATCCGTACCAAAAAATGCTCTTTCTATAATCAATAATGACAGGGATGCAGTCAAAATGTATTGTAGATATGGAATATACCCCGTCCTTCTGAAATCAACTGATGAATATACTGCTGACAGAGTATTCATAGGCTCCACTATGAGGTCCATTAAGACCAGGATTTCAGAGCATAAATATTGTTTAAAAACTGGTTCACAATCTACGGCACTCGCCCAACTATCAAGTAATTGTACTAAGTTCCCTACCTGGGCAAAAACTACAATCTTGGCTACCCCGTTAACAAAATTCCAGACATTATTCGCAGAAGCTTATATATCCATAAATTTGGTGATACTGCTTGCAATGACGACGGGAAGAGGAGGAGGGAGGGAGGAGAGTGCTAAGTAGAAAAAAGTTAGTACTGGCAACTAGGGGTTGTCTCTTCGCACATCTGATCTGCTCAGGACATTACGTCACACTTGGACTTGATCAGTGACATATATATATACCTTAGTTCCTTAAAAATTTCTACAGACTTTCATCTGATGATGGACTTAATGTAAGGCCGGAAGATCTAATGAGATTTTAATTTGTAAATACTATGTTTTAACTGAGACTCTGATGAATTAAATATTTTGTGGAATCACCGGTGTGTTGAAGTAATTACAGAAAGATGGAATAACAATTAGATTATCTCGTTATTACTGAGTGATTTGTCGATAAGTTTGAGCAAAATAACGCTCCCCATTTACGCACGGCTGAACGTCGAGATGTCGTGGACGTAGCTGTAATCATCTACGGTTTCTCATCGATCGATTTAATGTCCATCATGATATGTATACATCTACAGACCAGTTGCCCGCAAACAGGAATCACAGTTGTTATGCAATATCAGGTACAAACTGTCTGCAGACAAATCCTACAGAAAGTTAATTGCCATGAGTGGGATTTGACGGCGAGGCATTTAACCTAATGTACTTTTAAACAAGAATGATGGCACCAGATTTTCGGGTGTAATAAGGGCGTCTTTTGAATCCGTTCTGATGCAAATTAAATTTTTCGAAGCTATTCAAAATCAATGGAACCGCTATGGAAAACAATATTATCTGACGGAAGAGAGTAGTTCTTCTCTCGGGTTTTTAATCCCTCAGATATTGCTGTAAACGGAATCGTGAGCTGAAGAACTCTTAGAAACAGAGATATCGACAAAAATAAGATGTGACTTTACGTCACCTGGTGGGAAACTCATGCATTATTTTAGGAAGAAAGTATTCACAAAAGGTTTATCCATATGAGCGGTACCGGTCCAAGAAAAAAAGTTTAGTCGAGTTTTAAGGAGCCCAGATTTTGCTTCAAATACATAAGAAGCAGAACGTAACATCTATAACACCTGGTGGCCAAACCATTCTTTACCAAACATTAGAAATTATGTGAAAAATATTTTCCATCAGGTCTTGTATGCGCTACAGAAGAATCTTTCAAATTGGAGTTTTAGGAGCCGAAATAGCGCAGAAAACGCAAATTACCATTGCGTCCTTAGCTGAAAATTTATGATTTACTTGAAAAGTTTGAATTTATAGGAAACACATTTCGCATCGGAAACACCATCCAACAAAGAAGAAATTTTTCAAATTGGACTCTTAGAAGTACAGATATTGACCAAAAGTAAGATATTCATCTACACCCACTGGTGTAAAAATCATGCATTATTTCCAGAAATAGATGTTCCTAAAAGGTTTGTCGAAATGAGTAGCATCGGTCAACAAACGACTTTTTTTCAATCGAGAATTTAGAAGCTCATATTTTGCTGCAAATACATCAGAAGCGGAAATTAAGATTTACGTCCCCTGGTGGCAAACCATTTTTTTTACAAAAATTAGAATTTATGTGCAAACGATTTCCCATCAGGAGCTGTATCCGGTGCAAAAAGAATTTTTCAATTCGGAGATTTAGAAGCAGATACATAGGGAAACGGAATATACCGCTACGCCCAAAAGCGGAAAGTCTATGAATTACTTGTAAATTTTGAAATTATATGAACAACATGTCACACGGAAAACACTATCCAACAAAGAATAAATTTTAAAAATCAGACTCTTAGAAGTAGAGATACTGGGAAAAGTAATATATATTTCTAGAAACTGTGGAATACTTTAGGAAGCAAATATTCCGAAAACGTTTATCGATGTGAGTGGCATCACTCCACGAAAGAATTTTTCTCAATCGACATTTTACAAGCTCAGATTTATCGCAAATACTTCAGAAGTAGAAATTAACACTTACGTCGCTGGTGGCCTAAGTATTCTTTACCAAATATTAGAAATTATATACAAAAGATTTTCGATCGGGAGATGTATCCGCTGAAGAAAAATGTTTTCAAATCGGAGTTTTAGATGGCAAGTTATCGGGAAAGATGTAATTTACTTTTACGCCCTCTAGCGTAAAATCTATGCGTAATTTGAAAAAAGGAACTACATTTAAAATGCTCTTCGACATAAATGAAATCGAATGATAAAATATTTTTTCAATCGGATGTTTAGAAGCGAATGTGTGGAATAAAATGTACTTTTGAATTCGACATCATCGGCGTATACGCCCTCTAGCGGCGAAATTGTGCATCGTAAAAAAAACCGAAATGAAGGATCATCATTCGCATATTTCAAGCTTCCCAATGCAAAATGCATTTTTCAAATCGGACAAATAATTGCACAGATATCGTGGGTACAGACGGACAGACAAACCGATAACATAAGCACTATCTTTTTTTACAAAAGACGTGCTAAAAAGTGGTTTTACTTAATTTCATTCTGTTCGTGTAACATACACTGGTGGTTTTACTTAATTTCATTCTGTTCGTGTAATATCCGCTATTGTACCGAGGTTCTCTTGCCTCACGTGCGTCTGTTTAGAGATGTTGTGGGTCCTGAGTCCCTCTTCATGGACGACAACGCTACATCTTATCGTACAGTGGCTGTCGCAGAGCTGTTGGAAAGTGAAGGTATTCAACACATGGAGTGGCCTGCAAAGTCCCCGGACCTAAATCCAATCGAACACGTGTGAGACCTTCCCGGGAGACGCTTGGAAGCACGTCACGTGCCGCCAGCAACGATTCCGCAGCTGCATTCCGCGCTGCAAGAGTCATGGGCCTCGATGCCTCAACAGCTCCTTGACAACCTCGTCCTCAGCATGGACAGACGTTGTAAATAATGCAACGCAGTCAAGGGTGATCATATCCCCTACTAAAGACTGGATTTTTCTTGGCAGCCGCCTGTCACATGGACGTTTCTGATTTTTGTCCAGTTGTGCTCGAAGCTACCTTTTCAATAAAGTGCCTTTGTATTCTTTGGATTCCTTGTTTGGACGGTTTTGCTTCCTTGTCCCATATTCTTACATTTTGGGGATCTTATTCTATGATTTAAGTCGATGTGGAGCACCTCTGAACGACGTTACATTCGAAAAACCGTCTCGCCCTTTATTTTTGCTCGCCAGTGTAATTTATGTCTAAAAATATGCTGATAAGCATGTGATGTCATCTGTTCCTTTCCTAGTTTGCGTCGATTTCCATATGTATATTAGCTGTATTATTGTTCTTTAATCGAGCTGCGACCGAAATATCATAGAATGTACAACGAAGTCATTACTAGTTCCCGGACTTTGACGACCGTAAATTCCTTATAAATGCTTTTAAAAGTAGCAGAAAATGCCTTTAAAATAAAAAAAAATGCTCTTAAAATTTTTAATAGAAAACCTTCCTAGAATAGGTATTTCAGTACATTTTGCCAAAATTGTTATATTGTCTTAAAATATTTGAAAATTGTTATATTGTCTTAAAAAATGTATAGAAAAAAATAACTAGGAACTGCATAAGAAAAAGAGAAAACGGTACATACCAATCCCACATGAATTTTATTTGCTTGACGACTGAACACATGGACGTTTCTGGACGTTTCTTAATGTAAGTGCATCATAATTGCACTAAATTATAAGATGCATCTTAATGTTGTCGAAGGTAAATGAACGACCATTATCTGTAAGTAGGTTTTTGTATCTCAAGAAACTTCTCTCAACGTCAACGGGTGTAGCAGGGGCATAATTGAAAAAAAAACAGCTTCAGAGCAATTCTTTTATTTCAAAATTGTATGTTTCTGCAGTTAATATACACTGCTGCGCAAAAATTCAGGACGAAGAAGAGAAATTAGCATACCAGCGGAACAAGCGGGCAGAACGGACCGAAAGACCACTGAGGAAATAGACTAGGGTCCGGTACGGTAGGGCATGCGCATATATGCCGCATGACGTAGGCGAGGGTAGTGTCGGTAGGGTATAAAACACACGGGCGTCGTACGCTCAGCAATTCGGTGTAAGTTATTGCACGGGGTACATCGGTTTGAACGACGTTAACTTGCTGCCACCGTATGATATGACCAACGTCCAATCCAGTAGACGACATCTGAATGACTTTACCAGAGGTCGCGACATTGGGAAGCTGGAAGAAGGTCGAAGTGTGACTAGTGTGTCCGAGGAGTTCGGAATCGCTCACAGCGTAATTTCACGAGCTTGGAGAGCATTTAAAATGACAGGAAACGCTGTCCAAAAGTTTAGCACTGGTCGTCCACTAGCAACCTCGGCGGCGGACGACTGGTATATTTTCCTACAGGCGTGAAGAGACAGACAGCAGACAGCGGGAGAAATCGCAAGGCGCATGCAACAGACAACTGGACGTCCGTTATCGCGTTTTACCGTGGCCAGGATGATGCACAAAAGTGGTCTATTTGCACGTCGACCAGTACGGTATGTGTCATTACCGCCTTCTCGTCCGAGACGGCGGTTTATGTGGTACCAGGAACACAAGAACTAGACAGATTAGCAATGGGGTCGAGTTTTCTTTACGGATGCGAGCCGATTTAGTCTGACGAGCAATTCTGGACGTATACACATCTGGGGCGAGCAGGGAACACGCAATCACACCTACAACATCATCGAAAGGGACCGGTTTGGAGGTCGCGGGGTTCTCGTTTGGATCGGTATCATGCTTGGCAGCCGTACTAACCTCCACATTTCCCAAGGAGGTTCAGTCACTCTTGACCGCTATTGTTCCGAGGTTCTCCTGCCTCACGTGGGTCTCTTTAGAGGTGATGTGGGCCCTAAGTTCTCTTCATGAACGGCAACGCTACACCTCACCGTACAGTGGTTGTCGCAGAGCTGTTGGAGTGTAAAGATAATCAACGCATGGATTGGCCAGCAAGGTCCCCGGACTTAAATCCAATCGAACACGTTCGAGACCTTCTCGGGAGACGCTTGGCAGCACGTCACCAGTCACCAACAACGATTCCGCAGCTGCGATTGGCGCTGCAAGAGGAATGGGCTGCGATGGCTCAACAGCTCCTTGACAACCTTGTCCTCAGCATGAACAGACGTTGTAAATCCTGCAACGTAGTCAGGGGTGATCATATCTTCTACTAAAGACAGGATTTTTCTTGGGAGCCGCCTGTCACATGGACGTTTCTGTTTTCTGTCCAGTTGTGCTCGAAGCTACCTTTTCAATAAAGTGCCTTTGTATACTTTGGATTCCTTGTTTGGACGGTTTTGCTCACTTGTCCCATATTCATACACCTTGGGGATCATATGGTATGATTTGAGTCGATGTAAAACACTTCTGCTCGACGTTACATTCGAAAAACCGTCTTGTCCTTAATTTTTGCACGCCAGTGTATATGAGATTTTCTCCAAAGTCTGGAATCCAACGTACTTTTCCAGAACATTGCTTAATTTTGCAAAGATAGGTTGTCCAACTTTGAATTTGGCTCCTTTTAGAACTTGGCTTGCTTTTTCAATTTAACTAATTGTATCTATGAGTTCCATACCCTGTTTTTCTAAAAACGTAATCGTTGAGACCATAATGCCGAAGTTGGGGTTAATGTGTGCTACATTTCGTTCTGTTTTATCTTCCGAGAACAGGTGTTGGGCAATTTAAATTGAAGTGGTATATCCAGTTTGAAAACCATTTACCATTTACTATAGACATCACAGGCTGGAAATTGTCACTGCAATATATGCAAGCATTTAATCATGTCCCCCAACTTGTTATTACTGACTGTGGTGGTAAGGCTAGGCTAGGAACGTGAGATTTAAAAAATGTTTATGCAATATTGTGCTTTTAGGAATATTTTTTTTTTAAACATTGGATACGAGTCGATCAATATTAGGATAATTTGCACGGATATCTTCGGCAGTGCAATGTAAAGGATAGGCCAGGCAAGTGACATGAACCAACTTGGGATAAAATCCTTTAATTGATTTTCCTGATTTAACCATATACGGGGAAGCATCAATCAAAAACAGAAGGATATCGTCATGTTGTATACCACCAGGCCATAAAAGAAATAAGGATTTGTCAAATAATTGACAGAGCGTTGAGTGATTAATTTTTCCTAATCTTTCGTATTCAGCAAAAATATTTTGCTGACTCCGGTGTCCCTATTATAACGTTGGAAACAGGACGACACGGAGCGTCATTCGTTTCATCAACAGACACAAATATGTTTTCCCTTTTACACTGTCTCGAATTTTGTGCATTGTTTTGGTGTACACTCACGTATGTAGGTTTTTCGTAGTGTAGGCTCGTCAAGTATGACATGACTAGTGTGTTTTCCCCAAAAATGGTGAAAGGTAGGATGATTTAACCTTTCCAGTGGAATATTCGCAGAAACGAAAACTTCACACGATTCTTTATAAAACAGTGACTTCTTGGATGGTGTCGATGACTAGCTTTCTATAAGCAAACATTGAGATGCCTGCGACTTTTTCTTTGCAAGTTCAACAGCTCGAATATGCTTTTCTCGTCCAATATGCTGCATGATGGTAAATCGCTTTTGTGCTGCAACTTTAGTTTCACATAGTTTGGAAAGTAGAATTACTCCATCAGTAGAAAGAAAATTTTCTCCGAACTCCGAAACAAACTTGCGTAAAAAGAAGATTGAGATAGTTTGCTCTTAGGCATTTTGAAAAATAAAATGCTACTTTTCTTTTCAAACTGAAAATAATTACTATAGTGCTTACTAACAGCTTCCATACAATTTCAGATGCTTTACCACTCAGAACAGGTTCTGTCTCGTACCAGGAGGGGGTGGAAAAACATCCCACCTAACCCTTTCACGAACAGTTTCCAAAATTCTTAGGCACAAATATTTCGATTACATTTCCTTCCATTCTGAAGACCCAACAAATTGAGGATTACTCTCAGATGTACCTGTGTAGAGTTACACCTAATCCCACTTAAAGCTTCCTATAATTTGAGCTTTGTGTCTCTTGGGGTAAATCTTTTCACTTTCTGAGGAAGACGGTTGAGTATATGTGGAAGAGGGGTGCAGGCGTTGCTACAGGGACGAAAGACCTCCTAAGGTACACAAGCCGAATCGCTCACATCCAAGCGCCGATCTGATATCTCTTTCTTTCCCACCTTTGCGACTCGGGGTTGTCTGGGAAGTGTCCAAATCCAGCGGCTCTTTTGAGGCCGTCAGACATCTGCTTCCTTTTGAGGAGGACACACAGCTTAAAAGTCTCATCAGCACAATCAACTACGTATGACCTTCCCAATGTCTCAAAGGGGTGAAGAAATGCCTCAGCCGTTTGTAAACTGTACATAAAAAGAAAGAAAGTACATAGTAGTAAAACATGCATTAAAGAGGCAAAAAGCCCTAAAAATGCAAAAAAAAAAAAAGAAAAAATGCAAAAGTCATAAAAGTCTGGGCACTAGTTTTTACATTTTCCTCACGATTTCCACACTTTTTGTGATTGAGATATTTACCGGTAACAAAAGCTACAAGTTTTACTTTTCTTCTCGTGAGGCAAGATTCCTCATGTGATCAATATATTTTCCTGCCACGGGGAAAGAACTTTTATCGCACAGAAGACTTCCCACTTAGGCAGCCTTATGCATTTTTTATAATTCGGTATGATATGAAGGATCAGATTAACATCTCCCACATTTTACTAATTTTCTGCTGCTACAATTTGAAACTTAGGAAATGATAATAATGTCCTCAGGACAATTTGACCCAAAATTACTGTCATAGCTACGAAACTATAAAGACATACAAGGGGGAGGTTCAAAATAAATAATATTTCAATGAGCACTGCGATGACTAGACAAAACATTACTTAGCAAAACGCCAAGCTTTTAGGAAGTCTATATAGAACGACGGAAAAAGTAAAAAATACGTTTTTCAAAAATATATAGAAGAAATGTTTCGAAGAAAATACTAAACTTTTTATTAATCATTTGTTTCCGAATTAGAAGACACATTTTGTAAATCAATTTCAATCCTCTGTTTGTGCCATGTATGAGTGATATAAATCAGTATGCAGTGCATGAATAATAAATAGAAGAAATTATTTTTAGACATTTCAGTTTTTATCACACAACCGGGGAATATTTTAAGGTTATTCTAATCTGAATATACACTGACGGAAAAAAATCCCAATAACACGAAAAAATAATTGTAGAGGAATGAAATGGCGGCAATACATTTGTATAGGTAACATATTTAATCGATTATAGTTTCAAGATCACAGCTAATTGTATGCGCGAGAAAAGCCATTTTAAATGTGAAATGCTCGTACTTTAATAACCGGTGTAACCGCCAGAATGTTGAATGCAAGCACGCAAACGTTCATGCATTGTGTCGTACAGGTGCTGTATATCCGTTTGTGGGATGGAGCTCCATGCCTGTTGCACTTGGTCGGTCAATACAGGGACGGTTAAAGCTGGTTGGGGACGACGCTGGAGTTGTCGTCCAATGATGTCCCATACTCGCTAGATTGGTGAAAGATCTGGTGATCTAGCAGGCCACGGTAACATGTCGACACTCTGTAGAGCATGTTGGGTTACAACAGCGGCATACGGACGAGCGTTATCCTGTTGGAAAACACCCTCTGGAATGCTGTTCATGAATGGCAGCTCAACAGGTTGAATCACCAGACCGACGTACAACTCTGCCGTCAGGGTGCGTGGGATAACCACAAGAGCGCTCCTGCTGTCATAGGAAATTGCTCCCCAGACCATAACTCCAGGTGTAGGTCCAGTGTGTCTCGGCCGCAGACAGGTTGGTTGCAGGCGCTCAGCTAGCCTCCTTCTAATCAACACACGGCCATCACTGGCACCCAGGCAGAACCGGCTTTCATTAGAAAACACAACAGATCTCCACTCCGTCCTTCAATAAGCTCTAGCTTGATACCACTGACGTCGCAAACGGCAATGGTTTGGAATAAGTTAAATGCACGCTACAGGGCGTCAGGCTCGGAGCTGTCCTTCAAGTAACCGATTCGTAACAGTTCGTTGTGTCACTGTGGTGACCACTGCAGCTCAAATTGCTCCCGCAGAAGCGGTACGATGCGCCACGGCAATACCCCGTACATGGCGGTCTTCCCTCCCAGTAGTGCCACGTGACCGGCCGGAACCCGGTCTTCTTGAGGCAGTGCCTTCCCTTGACCACCGCTGCCAATAATCATGCAGAGTGGCTACATTCCTGCCAAGTCGTTATGCAATATTTCGGAGAGAAAATCCACCTCCTCGTAGCCCTATTACACGACCTTGTTCAAACTCCGTGAGCTGTTGATAATGGCTTCTTCGACTCCTTAAAGACATTCTTGTCTAACATCAACACCATACGTCGAATCTCAAGGACAACTAACGCTCACTAACGTTACAGCGCGTATTTACAGCAAACCTGCTTTGCATGTTCCGAGGTGCGCTACTAGCGCCACACGTATGCGTCGAGTGCGAAATTTGCATAGACGTCATCTTACAGATGTACTCTCCTCACCGCCTACCAACTGTCGTTTATCTAACACAATCCCTTCTTGGTGTTGGGATATTTTTTCATCCCTGTATATACATGAAAAAGTAAAACGGAATAGCCTACCCGGTGGCGCAGTAATGTAAGCGATGGATTTTAATCCCTCATCGGCAGGGGTTTCGGGTTTGAATCATTGTGAGGCATGGATGTTGTGTTTGCCTTACAGCACTGGCTCTCTTTCGTCCCAGGAACTAGTAACTCTAAATTATGAACGGGCGACTGCTTATAACCCACTAAGATGCTCACAGTGGTCGTTAAACCCCCAATAAAAAGAAAGCATGACATTTAAAATTTACTTTGCAAAACTCAGTTACACTGAATTTCAGGAAGTGCACGTGTATGTTCTGAAAGCGATGCCTACTATTTGTTTCATGCAGTCTAAATCAGAAAATTTAAAAGTAAGGGTATTCAACTTTTAAATGCAATTAAACTTCCTTAAACCGGCATAATACTGGTTTGCATTTTAAAGCAAACTCTAAACAGATAACTGTGGATCGTCAAACAATGAATGCACACTTATAAAAGAACTTATGAAATACACATATGTATTATGTATACAAAAGTGTATGACGACAATTTGAACATATTAAAATCAGTTCATGTGTTTTCTTCAAAATTTGACTCAACGTAAGAAGCGAACGGAGGCTCATAATGATAAGGAAACCGAGCGATTGGTTTCACAATTGACAGAAATGTGTTCATAAGAGTTCGACTTAAGCGCGAGTAGTGGAGAAATTGGCCTACCAAGAAATATTTGCCTAATCAGTGCAGAGTCTTAATTTCCCCGTTTACCGCGCTTTTTTATGACCTCGTTGTATCAAACAAATGGTATTCTCCAAAATCTGTTTTTGACGTTTTTTATGCATGTATCGTATTTTCTGGTTTCAGCAAGCTATATTAGCGCCTTCTTCATTAGGAAACCCCTTCTGGATCTATATTTATATTACGTATTTTTATATGAATTGACAGTAGAAGATTTAAAAAAAACAAAGAAATACATGTTAACATATTATTAAAACTCTGTATGATCAACAGGTTTCCCAGAAAACAGCATCAGACCCATTTAATGAAGTCATTCACATTGTATGTTCCGCATGAACTGGCAGACAGACCGCATTTTTTCACACACACACACACACACATACACACCGTAAATCTTCAATAAGTATGAGAATGTGGAACAGTTTGAGAACAATTTTCGTACTATCTTCCTCTGTAGTTTTATATTTGAGACTGTTAAATTAGTTTACTCTGTGTGTTAGAATTATACACTGGCGTAAAGTGAAAAAAGAACACCAAGAAGGAAACGTCTGATACCAACGAAATTTATACAGCATAATAACGAAATACAGAGGATAACGTGATCGAAACATTATAACAATATACAGCTGAATTTGCTGGTAAACTGAAAACTAACATTTCCATGTAACAAGGTTAGTACGAGGTTGAACCTCCACGAACTGCGTCACACTGTGCAATTCTGGCATGGAGTGTGTCGTACAGATGTTGGATGAAAGTTTGGGGTATTGAGTTCCGAGCATCCTCAACCTGGAGGTGTAAATCGGGATGGTCGTGGCTGGCCGTGGAGACAGGATAAATCGCTGTCCCATAAAATCCCACCCGTGCTCAATGGGGGACAAATCCGTTTAACGTGCAGACCATAGAAGTTGTCTCACACCCTGAAGTGCATGTTGCGTTGCACATGTCGTGTGTTGGTGTGCGTTACCTTGCCGGAAAACACCACGACGGATCGGCCTTACAAATGGCACAACAACGGACTGAATGATGTTGCTAATGTAGGAGGTGCTGTTTAACGTACCCGGTACAAACACTAGTTGTGTACTGGAGTGATAGCTGATCACTTCCCACACCAGGAAACCAGGTGTAGGCCCTGTGTGTCGCTCGCCGATGCAAGGAGGGTGGAGATGCTTCCCTATGCGTCTGCGAACACGCATACGGCCATCGGAGGCTCCCAAGCAGAATCTGCTTTAATCGCTGAACACGACAGATCGCCATTGCGTTCTCCAGTGCAGACGTTGGCGAGACCACTGCAGCCGTTCCTGATGGTGCCTGGAGTCAGAGGAACACGTGTACGTAATCGTGTATCCAGCAGACGGTTGCGGATTGTTCGCACAGTTACCTCAGGTGCAACGGCAGCTCGGATTTGCGTCGCAGTGGATGTTCTGCTTGACAACGCCGCTGTTCTTATGCGTCGATCTGTCCGTTCAAGAGTCCGTCTGTGACTCCCGGTTCCACGTCTTTCGTGTGGGAATGCTCCTCGGCTCATCTACGTCACCATCGTACCACCACTGATACTTCCCGTCCACTTCGCTCCGCAATACGACGACACGACCACCTGGCCTCGCGGTGTCCGACTAGTCGACCTCGTTCAAAATCCGATAACTACGTAAATCATACACGTCTTCGGTGTCCAGGCATTGCAGATTCTTCAGGGTCCTCGCACGTGTCCGTACGCCTACGACTAATTACATTCACTTCGCCGTTCTCCTTAAATACCACCGACGATGATTTGCATATTATGTCGTACTGGGGCGTAAGCGCTCACCGGGTGGTCCCGAAATTAACATCACACCTACGTAAACTTGACCTCATTAACATATGTAAATTTCATGAACGTCGGGCAATTCCTTCTTGGTGTTATTTTTTCACTTTCCGGCTGTGTAGATTAACTGATGCCCTTCTACGAAACAAGTTTTCCATGCTAAACTTGTTACAGACCATTAGGCGGGATAGGTTTCTGCGACAATGAACGTTTTCTGGGTCTCATAAAATGCACTGCTAAGACCACAATCAAATGCTGAGTGTTTATAGGTGTATATTTCATGTTTTAAATCGAACATTTGTCTACACAGTCGTATCAGAATAATATGACCACCCCCGGGATCACAGTGTAGTCGCCCAGGCTCGTCACAGAGTGAACGTGACAAGGTCGACCACACGGAGCCCAGGACAGATGAGCCATGGTGCATAACGTGAGCACAATTGGAAGATGTAATGATTCGACGGACGTACAAAAGAATGATCATCGGCTACCGCGCCAAGGGTGGAAGCATATCTAAAACAGCAGACATCGTGAGATGTTCGCGATGTGCTGTAGTAAGGGTGTACCAAGAATGGACTGCTGGCACTCCGAGTACTTCCCGACGTCATAACTGTGCAGCACAAAAAGGAATCGACCCCAGAGGAGAACGGCGCCTAGATCGATTTGTAAAGGGCAATCAACGCGCAAAGTTGCAACAGTCGGGAACGCAAATGAATGCTGGGGCACTCAGGTACCTTTCACCGATAACAGTAGAGCGAACCTGAATGGGTCTTTAGAGTCGACCCTGCGTAAAGGCGCAATTTTATCCCATGTTGATCGGCAATGACGCCTGCAGTTCGCATGGGAACACCTTTATTGGACAGTGAAAGAGTAGAAAAAGTTTGCCTTCTCCGACGAATTGACAGTTCTACACCGCAGAATTGACGGACGGTGGCAGATACGGCGTCAGACACAGGAGAACGAATATTCGGACACGTTTGTTGGTCAATTACAGGCTGGCGATGTTAGTGTGCATGTCTGAGGGATACTTTCCTGCTATGAGTTTGGAACGCTGGTACCATTGGATGGGTCCATGAAGGCCACTGACTGCCTGTACATCCTCGCTTACCACATACACCGTTCGTGTTGGACGTTTACCCTGATGGTGATAGTGTCTACCAACAAGACAATGCGCCGTGCCACGTCGGAAACAGGGTGCGTGATTGGTTCCCGGAATATGTCAGCGATGTCTCCGTTCTACTTTGTCTGGCGAAGTCGTCCTACCTCAATCCCATAGAACACTTGTGGGACTGTTTGAATTGACAAGTTCGACATGCCGACCCACAACCACTTTATCTCCGGGACATCCGTGCTCTGCTGCCGTCCGAATGAGTACGTGTGCCCAGGCAACCTTCCAGGACCTCATTGGTCCTTTCCACGCCGTCTCACCGCTTTCCGGGCCAAGGGTGGTTATTCCCATTATTACGTGGGTGGTCATATTATTCTGGTACGACCGTCACTATATGATAATTACTATCGATTTTCTCTTTTTTGCGCAATATTCCTTTCAAAACTTTTGCCGTGCAAATAACTTTAAAATCAATCCAAATAGCGAGTAGCGACGCATTCCAGTGGATTCTTTTCTAAACTCTACTGATGAACGTAGGGTTTTTGCTGTTTGATTTTGCCAAAAATAGTTAACAAGAACTTTTTTTCGAAAAAAAGAAAAAGGAAAATGTTCAGCCATACACTGAAACCTCCATAACTTTAACAGGCGATCTAAGAGGAATAAGATATTAAAACCTCTGCTGAGAAAAAAACATACCTTTATAATTGGGACTGCGGTGGCTGAAAGTTAATTTATTTTTGTCCTATGTCAAGCTGAATGACCGATAAATATCATTTTAGAATTATAGATTTTCACTTCAGTGCACACGGGCAAACCTTCCTTGGTATCAACTATGGAAATTTACGTAAATTTAGTTTTCTAAATAACAAATAAATGCATTTATTTCCATTTGTACGAATAAGTAATTTTAAAACGGATACGAGAGCATTGTGTGTCTATGTGTGCCGCTAATACTTTTAGGTTTTCCACTTTGCTCCCCATCTTCTAAGTGAATCTGAGCATCTTTATTTCTTATTGCTCCATTGACAATGTCACCTTCCGGAAATGGGGTATTCATTAAATTACGAGAAGGTTAATGAAATTTTGTTCATATTTTTTTAATTTCGCGTGCGTGGGATGAACGGGTATTCACATACCCGTCCCTACTTTCACAGCGAACTCTCAATGACCATCAAAACCCAACCCATTATTGTAAATTTTACCTGCACAATTGTGAAAATACTCCTGGCTTAAAATTCAATCCCAGTCAGTGTACGATCGTTACATAAGGACAACATCGAATAAAACAATGGACGATAATTGCTGTTAAAGGATCGGTATCAAAACCTAAAGAAAATGGTAAATGCATATGGGAGTAATTCAAGGAGTTGTATCGATACAATTATTCATGAACTTTTCAAAGTGTTTAGTGAAATTTCACATGATAATACAGATCACATTCGCGCACCAAATACTGCCAAAAGCTTGGCAGCCAAGTAAAAGGTACCAAATTAAACTCATTGGTAAGTTTTAAACTTTAATCAAGTTTAAACCTACCATGGAGCCCAATCTCGATTCTACACAACTAGTCAGATAATTCAGCACCCTAAAAGCAGACATACACTCGATGCATCGGTTCATTTACCTTCATATACAGTTTCTTAAGGGAGGACAGAACCTATCCTTAAGACGACACAACAGCCACATCCTAATCCAACAAACGTTTCAGTTACTGCTATCCCTAACGCTTTTCGAAATGCATCAAGAAATGTTCATTTCGTGCTGTAGGATACTGGTGAGGAGATCGAATATTAATGATGGCTAATAATAAATATCTGGACTCGAGATGGAAATACGTAGCGGGTCGACAATTTCTGGCTTGTCCACAAGTCGGGCCAAGGTGTTCCTGACCACATTTCGACCCGCTTTTATTTTCGTTTTATTTTTTAAAAGCAAAAAAAAGTTGTTTAATAAAAATGATTACTGTGTAATTTTGCGCTAGATACTCCTGTCCGTGGACTGAAAAATGATTTGTCATGCATTATGAAGGAAGAGGGCAATCAGATGGAAAGGTGTACCTTCGTACTGAAGGGCAATGATGAAAACAACATACACATTTTGGAAACTTTCAACTCGTTATAAACTTGTAAAAATTGGTGTTGTAACATGAAGCTTGACATGTTTACCAAGAAAACAACAGTATTGAAATTAAATGTTCAAAATTTTGCTTAATTAAGAAAAAACTGGTTGTATCGCCATCAAAATTTGGTGGAACAGTCTTATTTTTACTGCGGAGGGCCTTTTTGACTCTCCCAGATGTGTTTGAAAACATGTGTAAAACACTTAAGTTATGTCTTGCAAATGAAAGACAACAGTTTCAATCATTCCTCTAAATAAGTGAGTAAATTATTCGTTCTTAAAATACATTTATTTGATTTCCAAATAACCTAAGATACCCACTGCGGAGAGAATTTTTCAACTTCCTGCATGTATATTATAGTTCAAAGCAGATTCGTCCGGGTAGGATACCGATCAGCGTCGGTTCCAGGTCGGGTCCAACTGTGACGTCCGGATTCATAATTTTTAACCCGTTCCCAACTCTGCTCTGTACATTTTCGAGCAACATCCTCACTGGTTTCGAGACACAACATTCAAATTAGCACCAGTCCTCGTTTTCCATACATGTACGTTTCAAGTGGTGGTTGAACGTAGCACAAGACTCTGGTTTATGCTTTATTGCAAGATAAAAGCGAAAGTAATGATGTTCGGATTATTCAACAAAATCTCGACTTAAAATCAAATTAAGAAACTTACCAGTACACTAACGGATTATGAAAAAACTTTTCGTAATGCAGTGTTGTGACACTGCATTTATATAATGGTATACTGTATAATATATACATTATATAATTACATAAATGTATTATGTATATATTTATAAAATGATATACTACATTTATATACTGTATTTAATGGTGTTGTATTAAAGAGATGTCTCGTACACCTCTAACAGTGTACTTATCAGGAAAAGTTCAAATGCATAGTTTAATTGAAGCCATAAATTAAAAAAAAACAATAAATGATCTACGACCCTATGTAAAAATGTTGTTAACGTTGAACTTCGTCACAGTATTCAATACTATTGCGGGTTTCAAAATTTGGTTGTAACTTGTCTTGACAGCATGGATGCCGTCGTTGACTAATAGGAGGAACACTACATTGAGCGACGAACACGTGATCGTACAACTTCGGTATTTCCTTTCGGAGCGCTCAGAATATACTTATCTAAAATCTTATTCACATTTATCAATCGGTTGAAGGATATCATCATTAGAAGGTGCTACTCAACTAAAATGATGTGCGAAATATGAGAGTATCAGCAAATATCAGTAATTTGTGAAGAAAATATTTCAAAAAATTGGATTGTCCTTAAAATAGCCACTCTTATTATTTATTCTTTAACAAATTTTACAATATTGAAACTACAATTAAATCCCGCAAATGAAGAGCGCAAAGTTTATTTAAACAATTCAAGAATTGATTTCTCGAATTCTCCCACGGAGAAATGCGGTATATTTAGAACAAAGTTTTTAATGTTAGGTATTTGCAAACCTGCGATCTAAATCTGCAGAGAAAACAAAGGGAAAATTACATACTGTATTACACTAAATGGCCACACTTTGTCCCGCGATTTTTATACCATGGATGAATAAAAATCGTATAGTTCAAAACACATGACAGTCATTAATATAAAAATTGGTTTTTAAAAGGAAAAGTAAAAATCTAAATCCCCACGCCTTTCTAAAGCACCGTCTTTACGTGACATAATTGCATGTTTTTAACGTTGTGCTCTTTCCCTAAAATGACATTTCCATCTAGTTTAGGAAAACAGGATTTATCCCTGCTGAAAACGCCTGACCAACATACTAGGGAAATTCTCTGGAAATGATGTTTAGGAGGAAAAACGTTATTTTGATGGTGTCTTTAATAATAGGTACAATGCTGATTTGAAGTATCGTCTTCACATGACCTAATCACATTTCCTGGAAAGTGGTTTGATCCTTGAATCTCAAAACGTAAAGAAACCGTTAGAACTATAAGACTATTTCGTATCTTGGTGAGGCATTTACGCAGTGTTTGGCTTGCAATTGACTCTATGCTTTCCCAGAAACTAGTGGCTCTAAATCAATGACGGGCATCTAATTGCAAAACGTCGAATTGCTCACGGTGGTCGTCAAAATAATTTCCCCCTGTAAATGATTTCCAAATTTATAATAATTCCAAAGTCGTCCCCTCTAAATAATTTCCGAATTTGCACACATAATGGAGAAACAGGAATAAAGTTTTCAAAAATTTGTCCGTAAAACCATAAATATTTAAATATAATATTATATTTCCTCAGTTGAAAGGTTCTCCTTTTATTCATCAAAGCGCATGTTTTTAGGCTTAGTATTTTTAAGTCATACTTCTGATGCTGGAAAAAAAGCAAATTTATGTATTGTATTCTCTCTCACATAACAAATTTGTTTTGTGGAGTTTAAGTACGAAATTTCATCAAATGAAGGAGAAAGTCACCTTGACGTTTGAAAAATATTTGATAAAATTTCAGTAAATTTTCAATCTCTCCATTAGAGGTTGGAAATCATAACTAGTAAAGGTTCAAGAATTCAATTTAATCATTAAACGGCGGTGCCAACCACTACAATGAATAGTAGTGAGAATATTGAAATGTAATACAAGTAAAAAGCTTCATTTGAACAATGCTTACTAAACCTTCCAGCGGATAGAACGTATTCAGCTCGTTTATGAAAATCTGGTACCACAGTGGCTTAGACGCGCAGAGGCCGTTTCCTGATATCTGTTCCTCTTACTGGTTTGAACTTGGTCAGCATGGTGCCACCAGCTGCCTAGTACAGATGCTTAAAGTAGGTGGGGTAGTTCTGTGCGATTACTCTTCTAGCTCCTTAAACGTGCTCAACGCGTTTTTTGTCAAGGGGCATTTTCCCTTAAGAGATTGTAATCAGTGTTCTAATTGGACAAACTGATTTTTCAATCACACGGAAATTAATGGTTGCGTTTTCCCGTAGTTTACTGATCGTTGGAATTTGAAGCTTTATTTACCACTTCTATGAATAACCTTAAATTCGAACTGAACAAACCATCGAAATCCTAAACTTCTGGTTTGCATCAGTTTTTGTGCTAAATACTATTTTAACATTCCCTTACCTAAGCACATTTCCAGTCGCAGTGAACAAACAATCATTTTCTTCCAATTGTAATCATTTGATTTCTTAATGTTTTTTGCTAAAATGTCTTTTTATTGCTATCTTTTTCTGGAAAGTTAATTTTAAAGTGCGCGTATCTTTGCTATTTTACGGGAAATTAATTTTCCTGCATTCTTGTAAGCAAGTTATTGAGTTGAAATGGAGAGTGATACGGATGAATTTTTTAATTCATCTTCCAGTTTAAACAATGAAGCAGTAGTGAGTAATCTGAATGTGATTTCGAAGAGAACGATGGACTATGTGATGCTAGAATGTAGTGCAAAGTAAACGTACATGCAATGCGACCTCCCTTTTCCGAATTCCCCTGTGCAGGAAATCCTGAATTAAAAGCCAACGTTTCTAACAAGAAGGATCATTTGGAATTTTTCAATTTGTTTTTTTCATGATTTAGTGCATCATGTTGTAAATGAAATAACAAATACACAGACTAGTTTCTGTCGGCCAATGTTCTGAAAACATTTTCTCATGCAAAGCAATGGTCATCAACAAATGCTGTTGAAATTATGGTGTTTTCAGCCTTAATTATATTGCAAGGAATTGATCAAATGTCGAAATAAAACCGGTATTGGGTGGAAAAACCACTACTCGAGACTTCGTTCTTCTCAAAAGCTATGAGTGAGAGGTGATTTAGTTCACTCATGAAATTTTTGCACTTTTCCGATAACGAGATATTTGCTGAACGCACTCACCTACGCCAAAACTGAACAGGAAAGATGACACCGAATTTTCGGGTGTAATAAACACGTCCTTTTAATCCATTCTGACCCAAATTAAATTTATAAAAGCTATTCAAAGTCAATGGAACCGGTATGGAAAACAATAGTATCCGACGGAAGAAAAAAGTTTTGTAATCGGGTTTTTAATCCCTGGGATATTACTGTAAATGGAATCGTGAGCTTACGCATTCTGGTTGAAGACTTGTGCGTTAAGAAAAATATGAATTCATAGGAGAAACATTTCGCATCGGAAACGCTCTCCAGAACCTAAATAATTTATCAAATCGGACTCTTAGAAACAGAGATATCGACAAACATAAAATGTGACTTTTCGTCCCCTGGTGGGAAAACAATGCATTATTTTAGGAAAAAGTATGCTGAAAAGGGTTTTCAATATGAGCGGTATCGGTCCAAGAAAAAAAAATACTCGAGTTTTCAGGAGAATAGATTTTGCTACAAATACATCAGAAGCAGAAATTAATGCTTATGCGCCCCTGGTGGCCAAACCAATCTTTACAAATCATAAGAAATTATGTGAAAAAAATTCCCATCAGGATACAGGAATAATTTTTCAAATCGAAGTTTTAGAAGCACAAATGAGGCAGAAAACGCAATTTACCTTTGTGCCCCTTAGCGGAAAGTGTATGAGTTATTTGAAAATTTTGAATTTATAGGAAAAACATTTTGCATTTGAAACACTGTCCAACAAAAAAGGAATTTTTTCAAATCGGACTCCTAGAAGTAGGAATATTGACAAAAATACGATATACGTCTACGCCCCCTGGCGTAGAAAACATGCATTATTTTAAGAAGAAAATGTTTTTAAAACATTTGTCGACATGAGTAGTATCGGTGAACATACGACGTTTTCTTTCGATCGAGTATTTAGAAGCTCATATTTTGCTGCAAATACATCAAAAGCAAAAATTAGGATTTACGACCCCTGGTGGCCAAACCATTTTTTTACAAAAATTAGAATATGTGCAAACGATTTCCCATCAGGAGTTGTATCCGGTGCAGAAACATTTTTTTTCAAATCGGAGATTTAGAAGCAGATATATCGGGGGGAACGCAATTTACCCCTACACCCCTAGCGGAAGGTCTATGAATTACTTGAAAATGTCTAAATTATATGAAACACACGTCACACTGAAAACACTTACCAACAAGGAATGAATTTTTCAAATCGGACTCCTAGAAGTAGAGATGTTGACAAAAATATGATTTACATCTACGCCTTCTGGCGGAGAAACCGTGGAATATTTTAAGAAAAACATTTTCAGAAAACTTTGATCGACGAATAATTTTTTTCAATTGATATCTTAGAAGCTCAGATTTTATGGTAAATACATCAGAAGCAAAAATTAACTCTTACGCCACCTGGTGTCCAAAGTATTCTTTACCAAAACATTAAAATTATGTGCAAAAAATTGTCCATCAGAAGGTGTATCCGCTGGAGCATTTTTTTCAAATCAGAGGTCTAGAAAAGGAATTATCGGGAAAAATGTAGTTTACTTTTACGCCCCTTAGCGGAAGATCTGTGCGCAATTTGAAAAAGTAGCTATACCTAAAATACTTTTCGACATAAATGGAATCGAAAGATAAAATATTTTTTTCAATCGGATGTTTATACGCAAATATGTGGAATAAAACGTATTTTTGCATTCCACATCATCTGCTTTTACGCCCTCTAGCTGCAAAATTGTACATCGTAAATAAAAAACGAAATGAAGGATAATCATTCGCATATTTCAAGCTTCCCAATGCAAAAAGAGTTTTTCAAATCGGACTAATAGTTGCAGAGATATTGTGGGTAAATACGGACGGACAAACTGGTAACATAAGCACGATCTTTTTTTACAAAAGACGTGTTAAAAAAATTTGGGAATTACTTCCAAAACTTTATGAAAAGTTCAGTTCGGTTTATATTCCAGACCGAAATATCAGCATCGATAAATGGCTGATGCTTTTTAAGGGTCGTTTAAGCTGGGTGCAGTATATTCCGAATAAAGGTTTAAGATTTGGAATTAAACAATTTTGTTTGTGTGAATCCAGGAGCGGTTATATTCGGAATACACGTATATGCACTGGAAAAAAAACTAAATTTTCCGGTCAGTGTGATTCATTTGGGCTTGCAACGAAAGCAGTTATGTCAAAAGGGATATTGCTGTACAGTCGATAATTTCTACAACTCATCCGAGATCGCTGATTTTCCCATTCGCCGCAAAACTGATATTTATGGTACTGTGAGACCGAACAGAAGAGATTTGCCCTCAGAATTTAAAAGTAATCTAATAAAGAAAGAGGTTTAATTGCTTTTCAAAGACAAAAAGTACTGGCTATGACGTCAATGGATAAGAATTAGTTTGAATATTAAGAAGTATACACAATGCTGAGTTAGTCGAAGTAACCAGAAGAAACAATTTTGTGCAAAAATCAAAGACTGCGGAAAAAAGTACGTTTTCAATAAACGTTTGCGTGTAAGACCATCGCCGTTTAGAAAACCATCATCATAAAGCATCTCACAGAATTTTGAAGAAAAAGAGCATTAAAACGTAGTTGAGCATGTCATTTTTTTAAGCTTAAATAACAAACTTTTTATGTAGATCCGATTTTATATCAGACTTGGTTTTCTGCCAAAAAATAAATTATTGTGATTATAAAATGTGGTTTGCAGTTTTATTGTTTAAACTAAATTTAGCCGCCCCGGTGGCGCAGTGGTCTAAGCGATGGCCTCTGATCATTCGTCCGTAAGGGGTCCGGGTTCGAATCCAGGTGAGGCATGGATGTTGTGTTTGTCTTACGGCACTGGCTCTCTCCCTTCCCTGGAACCAGTGACCCTAAATTAGGGACAGGCGACTGCTTATAGCCCATTGAAATGCTCACGGTGGTCGTTAAACCTCCAATCCAAAAAAAAAAACTAAATTTATAGTTAATAGGCATTTATTTGCTACATCTCTTCATCGGATGAGTAGAATACAGTCTATTTCAAGAAATAATCAATGGTAAAGTTGGTCGTTAATGGGCAATTTAGTTTCATGTACTAACGCGTTTTCAAGATGGAAACTAAATCCTCCGACTGGCGTTTTTGATGCATTTCGTACTAGCATCCCGTCAGAGCCTAGGTATCACTCTCATTCGGTAATTCATTGGTCAGCGCTCGCGTATGGCGAGAGAATCTGATAACGTATTTGCGTGTTGAAAGTTTGATGATCAAACAGAGACAGCAAATATTACTTCCAAGACTTATAAGATTATCGCGGCGCTTTAACATTAAATTTCGTACGATCTTTAATAGATAGCGGATAGGGTACTTGGGTTTTCTAAAGGTTTGAACTGAAGGAAAAGAAGGTAAATACGAGTTGCTATGAGCTATATAGATGTTTATTCATTTGCTTCTAGTCCTATCAACTTCCAAAGTTATAGCCTGGGCTAACCGTTTAGGATGCAACCTATATATTCTGATTTTCACTGCAGCGAATGACTGCGTTATGTGTACCCCCGTCGTTCCTATGCGAGCCCATGAACCATGAAAAATATTCGCTTCATATGCACTCTATGTGGGTAAATGTAATTACAAATACACATGCGCAACAATGGTTTTCTCCGCATTGTGGTTTTATGTAAAGTATAAGAGATAAAAACATTAGCATGTATTTTTTGTTACTGTTGTGTTTGGCTCTATGCAGATTTAGGAAGGGACTGGATCAACACATTAAAAATCAGAACCAAAAAGAGGAGAAAACAGCCTTTATTCAATATTGTATTAAACCTAAACATTTTCCAAAATTTGATAAAATAAAATTGATTTCGACTCATAAACCTGAAAAAGAATTACAATTTTCCGAATCTATATCTATTGAAAAACTAAAAAATAAAATGCCCAATATTCATGGCCCAACAACCCTTCCCGAGGTGTGGAGAAAGGTAATAAAAACGGAGGTAAATTTTTCAAAACAAAAGAAAATTCTTTACCAAAAATAAACAATAATAATAATAATAAAATTTAAAATAATAAAATAAAAGAAAACAAGCACGAAGAAAAATACAAATACAACAGTGAAAAAATTATAATAAAATATACAGAAGTTGAAAAATAGAAGAAAATGAGAAATAACAATCATTCATTAAATTTAAAATTAAATTAATTCTGTTCGTTATCGAGGATTGTTAATACTTTAAAACTAAAGTGAAATCAATTTCTGATCGTTTCGCACAACAGTAAGCCATTTAAATTAAATTAAATCAATTTTGAGGTCGATATTGTACCCAATAGAAGACGCTCGAAGTGAGAATTTTTCATTTAGACAAACTGAGAAAAGCGCCTGCGCATCGATATTGCCTTAAAAACGATTTGAGAACAAATACTTGATATTCGCAATACCTTGACATGTGTGGGAGAACGTAAGAACAAAGCTAAAGAAAAGTATGTTAAAGAAAGTATCTGTGAGCGTCAGTAACACTACTAACCAAGTAAGTATCCTAAAACCACGTGGCTATAAGGTAAGTTAAATTTAAATTCTTATTAATTAATAACAGTATTTTTTAAACCAAATATTATTTTAATTACAATATAATAAAGCAGTACCTTTTGATCCTTCTAAAAATTTTTTATTAAATAACAAACAAAGACGGAGTACACGCGGGCGTTATTTCGCATCGGAAAAACAAAAACCGTGCTAGAAAAAAATGTGTTTGTTCTACGATGATAAGTGAGTATATGTGCATTTCACACATTAATGTACTTGCAAATGTTAATTAAACGTATATTTTGAACAGGTGTAATCACGGAAAGAAAATATCAGTGTACCATGTAGCAATGGCATCGAAAAACAGTAGCTGGCAAACATTTTTTTAAGCCGATATAGTCTATACTAACGTATTTACTGGCTCCTACCGTGATTGAAAGATATCTCATTGGTATGCAATAAAATAAATTTAAACATGTGGAACACTCTTGAAATTCACAGTTCCATCGAAGCTGCGTAAGATCAGTTGAAGAAAACTTTTGCAAGAAAATAGCAAACAAAAGGTTCAGCAGAGGAAGACTTTACATGTCCTTTTCTGCGTATTTCTATTCTTTATATATTCACTCGGGTCAGTCGATGTCCTGACACACTTGTTTATGAACCAATGAAGGAAGAAATAATCTCCTTAATATATGGGAAATCGGTAGAATATCCAAAGCAAACATCATATAAATTCTGAATTTGCCTGTAGCACTTACTGGTCATCCATTTAGCTCATCTCAGAAAACTTAAAAAATTCATACCCCTTTAGCTAGATCCAAACCACATCTCCCGACTTCCGTTGGGTCAAAACGCTACGAGGAAGCGACGATGCTTCAACTAGCCAAAATCTTCGTATGTTTAGATCCCAGGGCTAAGTGCGCTTAGTCTCAGTTGCTTGGAACTTTTCGGAACGGAAATCGGAAGATGCGGGTTCTATATCCGTACCAGGGCGATTAATTTTGCAAGTTTTCTGAGAGGGGTTACATGAATGAGCAGCAAGTGTCACAATCTAATTCAAAATCTATGTTCTGTTTGGTTTGAATATTCTATTGATTTCCCATGTATTATGAAGAATATTTCCTCTTTCATTGATTTTTCTGTATTACTGGTAATTTCCCTCCTACATCCGTTTTCACAAAGGATTTGAGTCAAAACGCTTTGAAGAAGCAACGATGCTTCGACTAGCAATTAAAATCTTAATATATTCAGATTCCAGGTCTAAGTTTGCTTAGTCTCAGTTGACTGGTTAAATGTGTAGTTTAGCGTCCTAAATTATATCGCCGCAAATGTTGAAGTATTTAGAAAGAATTAGACGTACAGATTTTAAAGTACGCAACCTCATGGCAAATGGTGAAAAAATTCATCTTTGTAGTGCATTTTAAAGACTTTACCGTAATATTTACGAGCAAGTACAACGCTGTGAACAGAAGCTGCGTCAGGCCTAACACAACGCTGCGCCGGCGACCTCAAGCTTTCTTCCGTTGAAACGCCTCTTTGCTGCGGCGGCCAGTTCAAGGGCGGAGGATTATAAGAGGAACCGGTTGCGATGTTTGCCAAGGGAGCGATCAATTTTGTAGTGCTACGCAACAGAATACAGATCCGAATAACTCCCCTTCTTTTTGTTGTCTCACCTACGGTAATTTTGTGCAAACACAGCTAACAAATTACCGACTTAATAGAAGAACCGAAAGTGCACTGAGATACAAATTGAAGTGTGAATACAAGCCGTTAAAACCGGAAAAAATTAAAGTTTCAGCATTTCCCTGAACTCCCATTGATAAGAACTGGAGATACACTTTCATCCTTCTGTACAAGCAAAAAAGTCATCTCCGAACTTTGTACCTTTCTGAGGGAATCACATACGAAACAAGGAAGAAATTGTCAGCATGTGTTTTAAAAACAGTGAGAAAATATTGAAAAACTATATTCTATCACGTAGCATTACAATATGTAACTCTATCCTGGCAAGAATGTACCAGGTTGCTGTTCTAGATTTTCTTTTTCCTATTGGAGGTTTTACGACCACCGTGAGCAACTCAATGGGCTATAAGCAGTCGTACGTCCCTAGTTTAGGGCCACTGGTTCCAGGGAAGGGAGAGAGCCAGTGCCGTAAAAAACACGGTATCCATGCCCCACCGGGATTTGAACCCGGACCTATTTTAGACGATTGATCAAAAGCCATCGCTTAGACCACTGCGCCACCGGAGCAAGTCTCCGCCCCTGAATTGTCCGCCGCAATGAACTGTCGTTTCAACGGAGCAAAACTTGAGGTTGTCGGCACAGCGTTGTGTTAAAACTGCCGCAGCTTCTGTTCACAGCGTCGTACTTGCAGGTCCACATTACAGTGAATTTTTTTAAGCGGACCATATAGATGAAATTTTTTCACCATTTGCCATGAAATGGCATACTTTAAAACGTGTAGGTTTCACTTTTTAAAAAAAAATCAAAATTTGCCGCGAAATAATTTTGTACGCTAAACTACAATTTTATAGGAACTTCATTGTTCTGGGTTAGCACACTCGAACGAAAATCGGGAGACGTGGATCCATTCCCGTACCAGGGGATAAATTTTTCAAGTTTTCTGATAGTTGTTACGTGGATGACCAGTAAGTGATAAAAGCAGATTCAAATATGGATTCTGTTTGTTTGGAATATTTTACTCGTTTATGGATCTCTTTCAGTAAGTGTTACAAGCAAATTCAGAATTTATACTCTGTTAGCTTTGAATATTGCACTTGTTGATGTTTCTCTGTCATATATTTGGTCTACGCCATTTCAGCGCGGTCCAATGAGAGGACATTTTAAGGGAGCTTAAGACTAGATCCAGACGCTAGTGTAATCCATTAAGGTTAACTCTGCGAGAGAATGCCACTTTTCTCCCTTGTTGATCACACTGCTCAACCTCGATATATGCGGAAATTTCATTTTAAGGAAACGTGTGCAAGTCAAAACATCTCTGTTTAGAAAATCATGGAGTTTATTTTGCCACTATAAGGATATTAGCCACAGCTCCAGAGGAATTTAAAACATTGATTATGATAAGCACAAAACCAGCATGAATTAGCTTACATATTCGACGTAATAGGTAACAAACAAAACTGAAAACCTTGGCAGTTAAACGAATACACTTTCTCTTAATGTCGTAAAACTAATACACAATTTAAGCAGAGATTTCGCGCTCAACCGGGATGATACGTCTGGGCTAACTAAGCTTTGAAAGCCTTCTTATAGACAGCAACTTACAATGTTGTTACTAAAAATGTTGTTATTTTTTTTAATTGTAACATCAGTGTCAGTTGCTATCTCTAAGAAAGTTTTGAAAGCTTATCCCCGACGAAGCCGAAAGCACGGCTTAAGTTGTGCAAGTTGTGTGGAGCGCGAAAGCTCGGCTTAAGTTGTGTATTAGTTTAACGACATTAAAATGAAGTATTTTAGTTTATAAATGGTGTACAGTCTTTGATGATTTCGGAAGTTACTATAATTTTTAAATTCGTTAATTTTTGCGATTTTGCAGATCTGGTTCATATTATTTTGCTAGGTGTATTTTCAGTTAACAAGTACGTATTATTTTCCTTCAACGAACTGCTAAATAGCTGAAACTGGCTAGTTGTAGCCAGACATATTATAATAATCCTACCAATGGCGTTCCGGAAACAGTCGGGGCCCCCAACAAAACGAATTTTCGAGGCCTTTTTGAAAAAATCTATTAGATTCCAATTGCTGAAAATTCTAACTGCCATATTATTTACTTAGTTTAACTGGTGTTTCAATAAATCAGATTCTTTGAACCTGCAAGTAGTTTTCGTAAAGCCAGAGCGATTACATTTTACTGCGTGAAACACAAATGTGCACATGGTAATTCAAATTACTGCCCTTGTTTCATACCAATACAACTAGTTCCAAAACATTTACGCCAAATTTTAAGATATCATGCAAATTTTATTCATTCAGATAACTAAGGCCAGCCTCTTTGAAAGCTTCACATCACACACGCAAACCTAACTGCCGTATGACAATGTCTAATGACCTTTTTTGATTTATACGAAAATACAGAATATAAGTAAGCAAGTGAATGAATAAGAATTAAGAATTGTGGCACAAAACACGTAAAACTGCTTAAATTGTTTACTCTCGGATGCAGAAAACACAAAAAAATATAACAAGTTTTTCACATAGTGAAACTTTTTTATCTTGATTTTCTCAGAGAATGAATAGAAAACGACACAGCTCTCTGATTATTCGTTTCCACGGAAAAATTTTAAAAAGTTCTTTATATACCAAAAGGTGCGTAGTTACGTGCAAACATTTGTAACACACTGCACATTCTCCTCATTGGTATAAGAATTCCACCAAATGAACTGATACTTATTCCACATTCATCAGACGCGCAATATACCAGTCTTTTAATTCAAAATCAACTTATCAATATTTGAGGAAGCATTATTCAAGATGCAATAGAGTAAATGCTGCAAAAGGTTTCACCGTGATGGCGAACTAAACAAAGGACATTTCGCAGATCAAATAAGTGTCAATATGCCTACGGGATGAAATCACTCACTGGGCTCTCGCATTTCTAAACACAACTCATCCCAGTCAGGCATTTTGATGTTATAAAGAAACAATGAACTACGATTCCAACAGCCATTTTTTTTGTTCTCCCTTAGCACGATAAATAAAAAATAAATAGTCAAGCGATCTCAAAAATACCTGTTAAAAAAACAATTCCAATTTATAAAGTGGCAGGCACAGAGTTTCCTGTACTTCTATAAATGTATTATTGTTAAACAGTGGGTACAGTGAGAAACAAATGTAAGATTTGTCAAAGAAAAATTACGGTAGCAATATGTAAAAAAACAATTAAAAGAAGATAATTGCGACACTTGTTGATCTAATAATTTAGGAAAAACAAGAAAGCACTTTCGAGTCGGCTCCTAAAGCCCATATCGTGCAGCGTACGTTGCACAGACCGGACGCTGATGCTTGTTGAGGCTCCAGCATTGAATTAAGACGATACCTGCGAGATTGTTGCACGCCTATCGCGTGAAACGATGCTTCACAGCCTACGATGGCCACGTTCACCCAATGTCTTTTTACGGCCACACTGGTACGGTAGGTTGGAGGTTTTGCCGGAATTCTTGTAGTCACTGTACACCCTTGCAATGGTCTCCCGTGAAAATTCAAACTTCTTTTCTACCTCCGAAATACTTTAGTCCATCTCACGAGGGCCAACTATGACACCGCGTTGAAAATTGCCTAAATCGTTATTGCTTGTCATTCTCATGCCGAAAACAGCTCTGTCAGCTTACAAGGATGTCTATCACTTTATATACGCACTGGCGGATGCAAACGAGTACGCGCATTGGTGACGTTATTATGTAATTTGTATAAGCTCGTCTGTACCATTTTTTGCCTCTTCAGTGTACTTGCAAGATAGAAAATGAGAAACATTTTGCTCTTCAAACTGTCGCTTGAAAAGTTCCAAGGTCGATTGGAAAGAGTTAAAATAAAAATAAAAAAAGAACATCTCAGGTGCGGGTTTACGTTTGCCTTGCAAATTCAAATTTAGTTTGTTGGGATGATCAGTAATGTGTGTTAAAAATGCAAGATCCCACAACCAGCAAACGTCAGTAAGTTGTACTACAGGTCTTGACTTTCTTATCACGAAGATTTTTATTTCGTCTTGCAGCTCAAAGAAAAGTTTTCGGACTTTGCCTTTGCTCAGCCACGTGACTTCCGTATAGTACAGCAAATCACCATATTCAGCTTCATATAACTGCAAGAAGCTCTGGAACTGTCGATGATTCAGCCCGTTTTTTCGGATAAAGTTCACAGTTTCTACAACAGTGTACATAACTGGACTTAAGTTTACCATTTTCCCACAGAGAGCTCGTCAGTGCAGAATGCAATGAGATTGCATCGGTTTCGGTAGACCGCGATTCTCACATTCATTCTCAATCTGGCAGAATAATCCGGCATTGCAAACGACCATGTTTTTGGCGCAATCTGTAGTACCACAGGTCAGAATCTCCAATCGCAAGCCAATTTTGTAAATAGCCTCATAAATATTTGTAAATATTATTTTACCTGTGGTTTTGCCCTTCAGGCTTCTGATGGAAGCAAGATCTTTCGTTAATTCAAACTTTTCATTGATACCTCGAATGAAAATTAGTAGTTGAGCAGTGCTGCTCACATCCTCGCTTTCATCAACAAAAATGGAAAAATGGTTAAAACTACTCACCCTATCAATTAACCTAGCATCCATGTCCTATCTCAATTCCTCGACCCGCCTGGTCACAGTGTTGGTAGATAAGCTAATGCTGCCGAAATCTTTTGGGTTGCCAGGACAAACTTCTTCCGCCATTGCCTCCACACACCTTTTAACGAATTCGCCGTCAGTAAAGGGACATCCTTTTTTAGCAATTAATTCCGCAACACGTTAACTGGCCCGAACTGAAGCACTATTTTGCTGCGAAGACTTCTTAAAAAATTTGCTGTTTTGCTAAGGTTTCTTTTAAACCCAGCTGCATTTCTTTCGCAAATCTATTTAAATTCCATCATAGTTCACACCGTGCTTTGTGGTGTAATGCCGCTTCAAATTGTATTCTTTTAAAGCGGCGACACTTTCTTTACAGATCAGGCTGAGAGTTCTGTTATCTCTAGACACAACGAAAAAATAATTCACTTCCCTTTGCGCTTTAAATATGCGTCAGTCAGTGTACACGTTTCTCTTTTTGGGTAAGGACGTATCAAAATTCAACAATTGAACTCAAATAACGAAAAAACCAAGAAAAACTCGTGTATCGGGTCAAGTAAAATTAGCGCAGCGGCGCGTAATCGCTGTGGTTGAGATGCCGTTCGACTCGAATACTTCTCGGAACGTGAGCGTGTATGGGAGCAGGTGTGGGAGAAAGTAGTTTTGTCCCTGAGTTCTAATCTATTTTTAGAACAGGGCGGGGCTAGTGGGGCTAACCCCGCGCACCAGAAGGTGAGAGAGAGAGAAAGAGAGAATATGTGTGTGTGAGTCAGCAGATGCTGCTGCTGGTTGCCGGCGGGCTGTGAATCACAGCACTGAAAATCCTCCCTCACTGTTCTGAAAAGCGCTTTAGTAGTAATACAAAACAGGTTTTAAAAGTGAAGCGTCAATCAAACGTATGTATGATTTCCGGCCATGCTGTCACATATAGCAACTCTTGTTCTCAGCAAGAAAAAAATATAATATGTAAAATTAATTTTTTTTTTTTTAAATTGAAATTTCCTAGAGGGCCGGATCTAGGTTTCCCGCTGGCCGTAGTTTGGAGACCCCTGATCTAAGCGATGGTTTCTGATCATTTGTCCGAGATGTGTTTGGCTTCAAATCTCGATGAAGCATGGATGTTGTGTTTGTCTTAAGGTGCTGGCTCTCTCACTTCCCTTGAACCACTGGCCTTACAATATTGACGGGCGACTGCTTATAGCCCAATGAGTTGCTCACGGTGGTCGTTAAACATACAATCAGAATAAAGAAACGGAGGCGATGGAAGTTTCGCATCATCAGCCAGTATTTCCCTGGCAGACAATCAATGCAATTTATTAATTTTTCTAAATAGACAGTTTCCTATTCGTGTGGAAACAAACCTTTTCCTTCAGGACACATGTTTCGGAGTAGGGACCCAATCAACATTTGTGAAGAACCTTTGAAAGGCTATGCAAAATGGTAAAGCTGATAGTGATTGAGACCCGGTTCACATGTTGTCAGCTTTAAACACAACCGATAGATGGCAGCACCTTAGCTCTGACTTCATCTCTGGGAACCGTAGAGAGATTGAAGTATAGCCAAATACTGAACCAGAGTTATAGTGAGTAAAAGTGTTTGCAAATCAAACTAAGGCTAAGGATTTGTTCTCCTTTTTCATACTACTTGCTCAGTTTACGAACTTTCGTTGCCCCCGACCAAATATTCCACATAAAATTAAAGCAAAGGAGAACATTTTCTCACTACATTTTACATCTCATGAGCTATCCACAAAAAAATTAATCGTAACAGGTAGAGGGTTCAAACACCACGAGTATTCAGTTTTGAAACATATAGGTGAATTATGCACCTTACCTAAACTTACACCTATTCATAGAGATTTGAAAGACTTCACACTGGACTGTAATCTTTGAGTTAGCCGCCCCGGTGGCGCAGTGGTCTAAGGCGTTGGCCCCTGATCATTCGTCCGAAGTGGTCCGGGTTCGAATCCCGGTGAGGTATGGATGTTGTGCTGTCTTACGGCACTGGCTCTCTCCCTTCCCTGGAACCAGTGACCCTAAATTAGGGACGGGCGACTGCTTATAGCCCATTGAGTTGCTCACGGTGGTCGTTAAAACTCAAAAAAAAAAAAAATCTTTCAGTTATTTTCCTAATAATTAACTGCATATCACTTTCTTCTGTGTATGATAGATGAATTTCTTTTTTAGGTACCAGGTCGGTTTCAAATAATGGTTCAATAATTCAGGAACATGTGAAAGTAAATGAATATCTTAATTTTAAAATGAGTAATATTTTAAGTAAGTTATACAATTTTTACATTTTATAGTAATAATCAAGAATTCCATAAACACAGAGACATTTGCAGGTCAATTCCAGCATACGTTCACCCATAGTCCTAAATTTTGAAATAATCTGCGTTCGGAAGATAGGTAATATACAGTATATACGCTCAGTAGAAAAAACATAAGAGGTAAGGATGATGCACAGTTGACATGGGAATCATCCACACGGAGTGGAACGGACGCTGATAATAAATAGGCGAGCAGCAGGGCTTCCCGTCATTGTATATCAATGGATGAACATGGGTAAACATGAGGATCTGAGCGACTCCGATAATGGACACATTGTCGTCGCAAGACAGATATATCATTCTGTCGCCCAAGTGGTAAGAGTAATAGGATTCCCGAGAGCAACCGTATAATGCGTAACGCGAGTACACCATCGATAAGCTTATTAGCTTCAAGAGAGCAAGCGGTAGCCGATCACACGTCATTGACGACCGAGATCGACGTAGACTATCCAGGCTCATACAGACTAACCGTTTCGCAATGGCGGCGGCACAAGTGACATCCATATCATTTGTCGACGGCCCAAGCATCATCTGCGGGGCGAACGGTACTTCGCATTATTCTTATCCTGGACCACGGAAAACGATGCCCAACTGGTGTGGCATATTTTATATCAACTTGAGAGGCATTATTTCGAAGAGTAGTGCAACCAACTCGCCACGTCTCCGTAGAGTGTAAGAACCAACCCCGCCAATCTACGGCTTTATGACCTAAACGAGCTTCATCGTATTTCCTTTAATTTCTCCCTTTCTCTCTTTCTCATCTACAACTGATGAAGTAGAACTTTCGCACTTCGACAACTGTCAATTTATATTTGATGGATTTCACCACGAAATATGGATGAAGTCCATCCCTTCCAACCGTATCACCAATCACATGCCATGTTAGGTACAGTCCTATAATCATGTTATATAGTCCTATATGATTCGATTTCGATCAAATTTTAGTATGTGGTAAGGAACAACCTGGGGACAAACCCTTTTAAAAATAGGCGGAATGGGGTCAAAGGTCAGGACATAAAAGCGGGATCCATTCCATTGCCTTTATGCGTCATAACATGCGCAAATATTGTTCGATTTCGTTGAAATTTTAGTATGTGGTAGGAAACCACCTGGGCACGAAAACCTATGAAAATTGGCAAAATGAGTTCAAAGGTCAGGTAGGGCATAAGAGCGGGTTTATTCCATTGCCCTTATGCGTCACAACGCGTACAAATGGTTCGATTTCGATGAAATTTTAGTATGTGGTAATGACCCACATGAGGACGAACCCTATTGAAAATGGGCGAAATAGGGTCAAAAATCAGGACACTGGAGTGGGATCCATTCCATTGCCCTTGTGCATCATAACTTACCTAAAATGCTTGGATTGCGACAAAAAATTTATCATGTCGTTGCAGAGGTATGGTGAACTAGTTCTGTTGAATATCAACGAAATGGGATCAAAGGTCATTGCACAAAAGCCAGATTTATACCACAGCTATTATTCTCAAAACTTGCGTAAAACTGCTTCTATTGCAACAAAACTGTATCATATTGTTCCGGAGGTATAGTGAACCGGTTCTGTTAAATATCTTCGAAATGGTGTCAAAGGTCTGGACACAGGAGGAAGATTTATTCGACAGCCATTATCTACATAACTTGAGTAATAATTTCTGGTATGTTGGAAAGCGTATCCTAATCAATGCATTGCATGATTTTACTAACTTATTGAAACTGATAGCATCCCAAACAATGATATTAGGATGAATAGTTTACGTCCATGATCTGCAGGAAGATTAGCCAGGTGATGACGTCGTCTCGAGTCTCGCAATCAGCAATTCTAAGCTTCGAATAGTGAAGCGACAATCGGCACTAAATACGGCACGTCCCATTCCACCACTACAACCACATATATTAACGCTAGTTAAGTTCCGAAACAAAAAAAAATGGTTTATGATACTATGTAAAATTCTTTTTCTTCTTCATTCATGCAGCAGGCAAAAACTTCTGCTTCTTTTTCTGACTTACACTGCTGCTCATATTTATAAGGACAATATAAGAACACCATAAATACAAGTGATGCGCAATACAAAACAACTGCAGCAACAGGAAAACCTCATATTTACGTAATTGATGACACAACATAGGAAAAACGTCATTCTGTATTTGTGTTTTTCATTATATTTACAATAAACAAAGCAAATGCCATTTAGACACGGGTCCAAAATTATAAAGACAGCTTGCCTTCCATGTGTAAACATAATTAATATTCCTGAGTATTTGCGGAAACTGTTTGAAAGCATGTCATTCTGTTAGACATACTTTCAACCAGTTTCCGTAAATACTGAGGAGTGATTTCGTCCAACACTGCTAAGACTTGATTTTCTAACTCAGGAACATTGGAAACTTGTCTGCCATTTGAATACACCAATCTAGTTATTGCACTCCAAACATTTTCACTGATGTTGAAGTCTGGAGAGTTGTGTGGCCAGTTCAGAACATGGATGTTATTGTCCGAAAACCATTGTTTACAAACTCTCGATGTGTGCGATGAGGCATTGTCCAGCTGAAAGGTGAAATTACCACCACCTAAAGGCTACGAATATGCTAACATTTGTTGATCTAACACTTGGATATATTGTTAAGAATTCATACTTGACGAAATAAGGAATAATGGGTGTTCCCATTAGCAGAAACAGCACCCCAGAACATTAAAGACCTTGATGTTTCCTCAATGCGACGTCTTTTTCTTTGCGGATATCATGCCAGTAATGATGTAGATCGTCTGCGCCATCTAAATTAAAACTTTTTTCGTCTCATCTCTTTATGTCTTCTGGTGAAGGCGGGTTTCGCTTTCGTTTTCAAGTATATGGCGACAGTTTTCTGTGTAAACATTGACTGGTACGGAGCCAGCAATTTCATTACAAAACATTTTGTTCCTGGTTGCCATGGCCATAATGTGTCGAATATCCTTTGACGACAGCTTTCGGTTGCGATCGGAACGCTTTTTCAGGGATCCCTTGATATCTCTTTTCATTGCATTCTCTACTGCACCTTTTAAATTTTGAATTGCAACAACTATCTCACGATATGATTTCCCTGTCATCTTGTAGTTTCCATATCTTTCGAAACTCTACTGCCGTTAACTCCTTTCCACGAGGCATTCTGTTATTATACAAAACGGCATACTGCGTATATCGTTTTGTGGAATAATAGAATTTCTCGTATCTTTGAGAACACGTTCACCTATGCAGACATTGCTCTTATTTGCATAACGCACGCACGTCATGGACGTTTATTTGGTTTTCTTGTAATTGTTTTTCGTGTCCTTATTTCTACAGACACCTTAAAAAAACCTAAAAGTTATTTTACTACCTTTATAAAAGTTGTCTAAAGTTCCAAATCTCACATTTGAAACTCATGTAGTATCGGTATTCCACGTCATATGCATAATGCTTCAATGCGCGATTCATGTTTACTTATCTGCAAAATACAACTGTTCTTATAATTATGAGCAGCAATGTATTTTATTTTTGTTGAATTGCAAGAAATGTTCGCATACGTATTACGCGCTGAATAAGAATAGCAAAACCGTAGTTTGATAGGTAGATAAAACTTGACAAAATGCAGACATTATCCAAAGGAATTTTTTACACGAATTAGTAACCATTGCAATAATACGATTTCAAGTAACGATCATTATCTGCGCGTTAAAATTTCAATGCTTTGCAAAATAATAGTTCAGTGTAAGCAATGGAGTAAATCAGTTACAAAGCCACAATAGGAAAGATGCAAGTGTGCCACACCACCGCTTACTTAACAGAGCCATGACATTATTTTATATCTATCTGTATGAGTATGAACGTCGTTCTACCACCAGAAATTTCATTGTTTGGGTCTTTATAATATGCGCTTGATTTTCTCCGATTGAATAAGAAACGATAAACTATTAACCGCCCTTAGATTTACTTAAATATAGCATTTACGTTTTAATACGTTTTACGTAAAGTGACATTTTGTAGGAAAAGCCTATCATATGGGCGGTAATATCTCATGGAAAATTGTAATTTTCCAAAGTATTACCTTAATTACTAAAACCATCTAGACATGAAGAAAAGAGAACTTCATAAACTTGTATCAAGAATCATATATTTATGTTTATGGAATGGGAACTTTCAAATATAAAGGATAATCTTGCAAGAAAAAGGGGGCTACCCCGATGGAGCAGTGGTCTAAGCGATGGCCTCTGATCATTCGTCAGAAATGGGTCCGGTTTCGGATCCCGATGAGGGATGGATGTGTTTCCTTACGGCTCTGGCTCGCTCCCTTCCAAGGAACCAGTGATTCTAAATTAGGGACGTGCAACTGCTTACAACCCATTGAGTTGCTAACGGTTTTCGTTAAACCTCCAAGCAACAAAAAAGCGGTGGGGTTGCGTTGGCTAGCGTAAATCATATTACAGTTTACGTTGATTATCAGGAATTATAAAAATACCACGTATTGCCCTATATATTGCACTCAGTAGGTAAAAGAAGTTTAGAACTATTGAGATTCCTTTAATTAAATCACACTCAAATTGTTGGCAACGGAACAGCACACACGTAAGAAATTCAGAATTATTACTTTCAGTAATGATTCCGAAAACAAAATTACAATAAAAGTAATTTCCCATTATTTCTGTAAGTGTTACTTAAAAATTTATGTTTGAGAAAAATTGGCTTTCTGCCAAATATTTTGTTGACTTATCGCCGTTAGTCGTGTTATCTGTTTTTCTGTTCTTTCGTTTTTCTTTTTTTTTTAATTGAAAGTGTTGCACTCTTTCTGTTCTAATAAGTTTTTTTTTCACTTTTCATAATTTTGTTTTTGCTTTTCCAAATACAATCTTTGTTATTTCGTACATTACGACACTCTTTAGGTTTGGAATACTATTTTATTTCTCAAGAATGAAAAAACGCTAAAAGAAATTGCATTTTTGAAATAACCGAATATTTTCTGGTGGGATGTTATTCATGGAGAAGAAGAGTTTACGCTTCTCTCAAAATTTTCCAAACAGCACATCCTAAACTCAAAGAGAGTTAAGCAGTTATTTTATTTTTCTCAAAAAACAACAACAATATATTGTGAGGCAAACCTTCTTCAGGAATGTATTCCTAAGTATATAAATAAGAAAGATGACACCAAATTTTCGGGTGTAATAAACACGTTTTTTGAATTCGTTCTGACGCATATTAAATTTATCAAACTCTTCAATGGAACCGGTATGGAAAACAATAGTATCTGACGGAAGAAGTATTTCAATCGGGTTTTTAATCCCTCAGATATTGCTGTAAACGGAATCGTGAGCCTTACGCCTTCTTGTTGCAGACTTGGGAGTTAAGAAAAATATGAATTTATATGAGAAACATTTCGCACCGGAAACGCTCTCCAACACCAAAATAATTTTTCAAATCGGACTCCTAGAAACAGAGATATCGAAAAAAAAGTAACTTCACACCCCTGGTGGGAAAACCATGCATTCTTTAAGGAAGAATGTATTCTCAAAAGGTTTTTCAATATGAGTAGTATCGGTCCAAGAAAAAAAAATTGAGGGCCGCGGGTGGCCTAGTGGGCAACGTTCGTGACTGTCACGGAAAGGGCCTCAGAATCGATTCCAGAAGGTACGAACGTTCGATCCACTAAATATCCTACGTGCGTCGGATTGGCACGTTAAGCCGTGCCAATCCGACGTTTGTAACCCCGGTTACTGGCCCCCCGGTAATAAATAAGGGCGTCTTCCTCACGCTTTCTACTTCGCTTCCGTGTCACTTTTCAATCGGGCGCTGTAGCCCAAATCTCCTAGTTTCCTGTTTCTAAGGGTTGTTTAAGACCAGGGGTCAGACACTCCCTTTTTAAAATCCTCTACATCAAGATCATGATCATAGTCGTAACGGAATTCTAAAAAAAAAATTAGTCGAGTTTTCGGGAGCGCATACTCCATAGACTACAATACAAAAAATAAATCAGACGGGTTTCTTTTAAAGAATTAGATAGTTACTCTCCTACTAGCTGAGAATTATGCTATGAAAATTAAGAAACTTCCACAATAATTTCTCATAGCAGAAGAAACATGTCAGGCACAAGATTATTTTCAAAAGAAACAGAAGGAGGAATATAGAAGCAAACATGATAAAACTCTGTTTCTCATAATGGAAAAATAATGTATAATGGAAAAGTTGAAATCACGGGAGAAGTAAAATTTGCAAGTACTGATAGCTATTAAAAAGGTTTTAACCTTTACGCCTCTGCAGGAACAACTGTGCGTTATTTCAAAAGGAAAATGTTGCTGCACCATCTTTGTTGCGGCGAAAGGCATACATTAAGAAAAAGGAAAGTTTTCAATAAGATTTTTGAAGTGGAAATACAGCTTCCAACGGAAGTATTGGAACACCACATAACCACAGAACTGTTAACTGCAAAAACTCCACAAGTAAAAGTAAAGTGCTCAATGAAGTTAAATTTCTTAAAAGAATTGGGAAAACGTATTAAAAATGTAGGTCCTCTAGAGTGGAAATAGTGCATGATTTTACCTGAAAATACACACAAATTGTTTCGTTGTTAGTAGTATCTACCCTAAAAAGAAATTTTTCAGTCGCATTTTTAGACACGTAGATATTGCTACAAATGTACTGCAAACGGTAACGTGATTTTACACCCTCAAGCGCAAAACTTGTGCGAGAAGGAAAACTTGAACTTATGTGCAAAAGATTTCCCGACAGAAGTGCTATGCGACAAAGAAATAAGTTTTCAGATCAGACCCTCAAAATCAGAGGTAACTGCAAAACAAATTATGCTTCTATGCCCTCTGGAGGACAAACTATGCAATATATTATTTACAAGGTACACAAAAAATTATCGTTTTACGTGATTTCTGACCACAAAATAAATTTTCAGAAGCGCATATTTTGCTGGGATTACCTCAGATGCAGAATTATAGGGTTTCGTCATCTAGTGGAATTTTTTTTACTCCGAAATCGGTAAATCATTTGCAGAATATTTCATACCAGAATTTCTGTCCGATGCAAATATAATTTTTAAATCGGATTTTTTAATCATTGATATTGGTGAAATCATAGTTTAACTTTACGCGCTCCTTGCGGGAAATCTAGAATTACTTGAAAAATAAAATATCTAGATTAGTTTAACTTATAAATGATATCGAATGGAACAAATATTCTTTTCTATCGCATATTTAGCAGCAACGATGTGGAATACACCATAATTTGAATTCGATAGCAGCTCCGTTTACGCCATCTAGCAGCGAAGTATTCATCGTGAAAAACACTAAAGGAAGGATAATCGTCCTCAAATCTAAGGTTTTCAAATTCAAAGAGCAAAAATCCAAATCAGACGAAGAGTTGCAGAGATATTTTTTCCACGGTCCGAAGGACGGGAGGATAGAGCAACGTATAATGTTGTACAGCATTTTTTTTTCTTTTGTACAAAATACGTGCTGAAAAAATCCCTTTTTGCGATACATGCAGTTATTTCCTACAAAATTAATTAAGATAAAAACATAACTGCGGACTAACGAATAGTTTTCTTACGAATAAACAGATTCCACCTTATCCTTAAAAAGTCCCATAAAGCACTAGAATGCACATATTTACACGAGTGTGGGTAAATCAAGCAGTTGGTGAAATTATGGTCATTTCACAGTCAATGACATTAAGAATTTTTCATGATTTTAACTTGTACGATATGTTTGGGTATTTCGCTACTATTGTTTGATTTGGAAAATATTATATTCGTAAAGTACCGTGAAGAATAGAAAGAGAGGTTTCGGGGTTCCATAAACACTTTGTTTTAGTGTCAGATGCTGTGTTTTGAAAAATACTGCACAACTACAGGGACCAGAGTTACAAAATCTATGACCAAACCAGTCTGCCTTGCATTAAAATATATCTCGAAGGAATTTTAAAATTCCGAATATAGTTCATGTGTAGAAGATTCGTGGTTGAAAAATAAAATAAAAATACATGCACAATAAGAAGTATAATACATTTCTCAAACCTGTCTGGCTCTTAGAAGCTTGTAAATCCCATTTTTATTTTATGTGCAGGCAGCACAAAAAACAAGTCCACTAATTATTAACTTTTCAAATGAACTTTTTTCTTTTTCCAAAAAATGTGTATTTGTACCATTATATCATCATTTGGAATAAACTCCCTCTTACGACTGAACATTTGAAATCCTAGGATGTGGTATGGCAAAACTGGTGTCATATGGACAAATCTTCACACATTTTCCTGACAATATAATATGCAAATATTTTAACGAACAGTACTTCGTTTGCAAAAAAAGAGAGTTTAAGATAGTTTTCTACCTAACTGCATGTACATATATTAAAAGAATTTTCATTGCATTTTTTTAAAAGTTATGTATGCATTTCCTAAGTCCATTTACATTTCGTTTTCCCTTTCACGTTTAAAAATGACACTTATTGTATCAAGGGTATGAAATAATAAAAAAAAATTGTCGATATTTCATCCGTATCATAGATGAGGACTGAAAATGAATAGATAAAAATAAAGACAAAAAACTGAAAATAGCCTTTTTTCAAAAATAGTTTAAATAATTCTTAACCCATAGATCTATTCCTAAGTTATAATGAAATGTTTTGCTTCAGAAAAACTGTTGCTTCAAAGATTAAAAAAATGTAGGTTTGATAACCCCTTTTTTACCACGCTTTTCTTTTTATGGCTATTGATAAAATTGTTATGTAATTGATGTTTTAAAGGCACGGAAATTTATTCCGTCATTGTAACCTATTACTCGGAAAGCGAACGCATTATGAAAAGCCGGATACCCCAAAATTCGGAGAATTCTACTTATTAGTAAATTGTTATGTGTTTAAAGTTTTGTAACCCACATGAATTTTACTTTGTAAACGAGAGGTAAAAAATATGCTGGAATAACGAAATGAATCTTTTTTATAAATAATGCCAATGAAAGACTCCCGTGCTCTGTTGCAGCTGAATGGGCACGTGTGCTTCAACCAACCTTTCAGGACATTCTTGGGTTCATGCCACGCCGTCTCGCCGCTGCCATCCGGGCCAAGAGTGTTTATTCCCATTGTTATACAGGTGGTCATATTATTCTGATAAAATCTTGTAATTTTTTTCCACAAATTTCCGTGTTGCAGCCTAAAAATACACACAATAATTTCCAAATACGGAGGTTGGACCGAAATTCTTGGACTTTCTTTTGTTTATTCTCGGACCCTCTCTCTCTATCTATCTTTTGTCCACGCGATTAGGAAGAAAGAAAACAATTAATAAAATTAGGTAAACTGTATGTTTAATTTTTCGCCCATAAATCGTCGCCTTTAAAACAATTAATCGAAGCTTGAACGTTAGGAATCTAGTCTTCGTTTTGCTGAGACATGCGAATAAAATACCAAAAACGCAACAATATAGTTCGCCATGTAATCCAAAATTTGGAAATAAAAATCAATTGTAACAATATATAATCTATAAAAGACGTACGAAACAACTTTTCAGAAATAAGGATTTTCTGTATATTACGATATCCTTTAAAATAACAAAAGTAAGGAACGAGGAACAAATCGGAGTAAATCATATACTGTGGACAACACGTCAGAAATTGTAATTGACGTTCTTGTCGATTTTGAGGTAACACCATGCCAAAAAAATATATAATGACCTGTTTCTATTTCAATGCATCGCTACTAAGTGGCAAGCCAGATTACAAATTTTCTTTGTAGAAGTATCCATTCTTCTAGGACATGATGAATTTCACTACCTCAGCAATGCTTTCTGCAACAGTGACTTCCATTTTTCGGCATATCAAAAACCTCAAACAGAATATTTGGCTAAGAGCAAATTACCGGTCCAAATTAGCGAAACTGCCTTCATTAAATGTGCTTCAGCAAGTGCTATTTGGAAAGCACTTTACTTATGCTTTGTATAGAATTAGGTCTGGTCTCGCCCATAATTAGGAATACATTAAATATTAATATGTCATTTGGTATTACAACTCATTCTGTACAAATGTCGTCAAATCAGTTGATTGCATTAATAATCCAGCGAACTTATGATGTGCATCCTACTGTTTCTTTTAAACCCAGCTGATATCGTCTTAAACTTCCATGTTACAATATCAAAGTTACTTATTAAAGCGTCTAATATCTATAAGCACAGATACTAGATATAAATTGCCTTACATTTCACTGTCTTATTGATTAGTCAGTTGTATGCTCTTGCCAGCATTTCTCTTTGCGTAATTCTTGCATAGTGTCATAAATTATACACTTACGGGAAACAAAAAGCATTTGCCTTTTCTCGATTAGGGTTGTTGCCTAAAACGAAATTTTCGTTTACACACATGGAAACTTTACACACGGCAAATATACCAACCTTGACTCATATGCGAATACAATCCGAGCCCTTTTGTAAAATTGACCAGAAAATTACACCTCTGACCTTTCACCCAAGGGGCTGCATGCTCCTGTTTCTTCATTTGGAGCTGTTCAGCATTAACTACAAAGACGGATTAATAATTATTCGGCGCCAGAAAAATAAATACCTTTGTAAATCAGTTTTCTGCTGTTGGCACTAATTCTTATGTACCATACGGTTGGCAATTTATTGTGCCAACGACCTTTTGGTTATATTTTGTCTACATTTCAATATCATAGTTTTTTAATTCCTTTGACAAATTGAAAACGAAGGTAACATGAATCTTGCTGTACAACCGAAACACATGAAGGAAAAGAAAAGCTACTTAGAAAATCGTACGGACAAACAACAAATGACCCACATTTGAAAGTCAGTGATATGTAATAATATTTTGTGCATGCTACTTGATCTTCAGACATTTTCTACTTTAAATTTTGTCTTAATACATGGAATGAATTCTTCCTAAATGACACAGAAAAATTCATCTTTGTTATTCGTAAAACACAAAATAAACATATTTAGCAGGTAATTTTCAGTAAATTATATGAAAAGTATTTTACATTTAAGTTTGTATAGCCAATTTTTCTGCTGCATATGAATTTTTCTACAACTTCTTGAAGGTGTAAAACGCACTACGAAATGACATCCATACGAGTAAGTAGAGATGAGCTTACCTGTTACTTCGTGTTCACGGCGCTAACTGTGACTGCTACTCAAAAGTAACAGTGATTTTTAACTGTGATTGGAATCACAGTTTAGGACCTGTTATTTGTTTCCCTTCCGTGAATCCGTGCACCAGTAACGACTAACGAACGAGTAAAGTAACTGATAGCAGAATCACTTAATGGAACGGTGGGTTGGCCATAATACAGCGGATCCTGGGTTATATGTTTTTTACTTTTAAACATAAATCTGCGTTAACCCCGATATTTTGCTGTAGTTATAATGGCTTTTTCAGTTGGGTTATGCGTAATTCTTTTATGCGATTTATAGGTTAAATTTTGAATTCAGATTATCAAATATACAGTTCCTTTATACATAACTTGGTGCTACAACTTTGAAAAAAATGAGACAGCATTTATTTTTCAGCCTTGAAATGCACGAAGCAACAAAAAAATTATCATCTAATGTTCACACACAATTCACAAATTTCTCCAAATTCAAAAAAATTAAAACAAACAGAAAGTAGTGATATTTTACCCAGCATTAATGGTAAATCAACTAAACAAAATTCTTTGAAAAGGGCTAAGTATTATAAGTAAATAATGTGTTCTAAGGGTGTTGAATATAAGACAACACATTCGGATTTACTACCTAATATTTCAAAGGTAAGAGTTCTTTCATATATTGAAAATATGATATCATGCAGAATTTCTTACCTTGTTTTATAATGTAAAAAAACAAAAATAAAATTAAAGGTCAAAATAGACAGGCAAGAACAAAATAGAATGACAGGTAGCGAACAAAGTATTCATTAGCATAATCTAAAATTGCGAGCCCTCTTCCCCTTTTTTTCTTTTTGGAAGCATTTAAATTGTACAATAGTATTTAATATTTTGAAATTTCAGTCACATGTTTTTTAAGCCATTCCATAGTAAAATGTATAACTGAGATACTACTGTCTGCCACAGATTACAAAATTATGAACTTTATAATTTTCCGACAGAAGATATGGGCACAGCCCACATAAAGTTCTCTGACAGAAATTTCAGTCGGTAGTCATAGTCATAATATCTATCAGATTTTGTAAAGTGGTTAATACCTGATGATTTTTGTAGGGAATGGAGGGGGGGGTCATATAAATTGTGGACAAATATAAGACTAAATTTAAGCAACTGATTACCTCCCTGTTGGGGGAATTTCTGTGAAGGTATATCTATAGCTTGCATGTGTGTGTATTATTTGGAGGGAATTGCCACACGGTCACGACCCTAAATCGGCAGTTAATATTTAACATAAGAAATGTGTTACCGAATTGTGGACTAGACCTCCATACAGAAGAATGCAGAGTCTACAGGAAACAAAGTAACTAGCATTCTAATAGTATATACAGCAGAGTTAATGTCAAAAAGCCTCCCGGTGGCGCAGTGGTCTAAGCGATGGCCTTTGATCATTCGTCCAAGAGGGGTCCGGGTTCGAATCCCAGGGAGGCATGGATGTTGTGTTTGTCTTATGGCACTGGCTCTCTCCCTTCCCTGAAACCAGTGATCCTAAATTAGGGACGGGCGACTGCTTATAGCTCATTGGGTTGCTCACAGTGGTCATTAAACTTCCAATAAAAAAAAAACCTAGGCTTCTTCAAAAACTACACTATAGTAGATGTTGCCATTCGTGAGCTAAATTCCAGCGTAAGGTTGGACACCTACTAACCTAAGGGGTATTTAGCTCACGAATGACAACACCTACTATAGTGTAGTCTTGTGGACAGGTAGGGATGCTACCTGAAAATTCGACTGTAAGTAATATCCTTTTATTCCCAAGTAAATCCTATAATTTAGTGAAATTTGTAATACATCAAGTCTAGAAATAGCTATGACATCAAATTATTACCTGTTCATCAAGTTCAGGGGGAACCCTGAGCTGAACTACTTTTTTGTAATTTTTGAATACAGAAAAAGAAACGAAATAAGAAACTGTGAGTACTGATATTATGATTGTAAACATCACAATAGAGTATTACAATATTTAAGCACGAAAAAAGAATTTTGTTTTTGGTATTGACTTTGAGATCAACGCGCATCTAAAAAAAATGTGAAAACACAATTTACTGTAAAAACTATAATACTTATGAGTTTATTGATATAATTAAAAATGTAAACCAAGATCTACAGGATTATAGCAAGTATGGATGTCAAGGCCCTTTTTCCAAGTACCACTGTACCGGAAGCAATTGAAAACATTATTAAAAAATTAAAACAGGACAAAAATCTTAATAACACACAATTTCAAGAATCAGAAGCAGTTTTGTTATACATTTATGAAAACAATATTTTCAAATTTGAAGAGAACATTGCAAACAAAAAAATAGAGGCCTAATGGGTTCCCCTCTGTCAAATCTATTTGCAAAAGTGACTATGAGCAATATTGAGAAACAAATAATCTGTAAAATGGAAGAAACTCCTTTGGTTTACTGTAGATATGTGAATGACATTTTTATTTTGTCACGAATGAGTAGTTATGAACTTGAATCATTAACTCAGCAATTTGGTAATATCTATCCAACGTTGACAATAGAACATGAGGAGGAGCATACTTTGATCGTCCTTGATGTTAAAGTTGTCAAGCAAAGAGACCAACTACAATACAGACTACATAGAAAACAGTCATTTATTCCTGTTCTGATTCCATATAATTCAACACATCCATACACACAGAAACACAATAGTATTAAAACTTTAATCAAAAGAGCAATGATTACACACTCCTCAAAAGAAGAATTTCTTACAGCCATTCCATGAAAAAGTGGACAAACAGGAAAAATAATTAAATTGTATCATATTATTATTTATGATACATCAAATTGAAGGTATGAGTACTACATAGAATTTGAATTCACAACAAAAAATGCTATATAAATCATTGTCTCTTTGCATTTCAGTCTTAAACATCTAGAACAAAAGGTAGAATTTACATTTAGTAATTAGACAATTCTAATACCAGTTCTGGAAATGTTTTGACAACTGTTTTTCACTTGCAGTTGTATTTGTTAGATGTAGCAGAGTCCAAAACACTTTGTAACAGCATATTTTACACTTAAAAATAATTGAAAATTTAAAAACATTTTTTTTTTAGTCAGCTGACCGTCATTTTTTTTAGTCTGCTGACTGAAATGACCATAAAGATAGTTTATACTAACATACCCTTTGTGTAGAAATTTCAAACTTTGTGGAAGTTTGACTGTCAGCAGTCTGAATAAGTGTAGAAAAAGTCATGTAGAAAAAATTAATTCTTGGACCTCAACTGAGGTGTGAGGTGTGTGACATTATTGAAAGTCTCACTTAGGTGTTGCCTGACATTGCCACAACTCTGTTTAATGAAAAAGAAAAGACTTCACGCTGTATATCAGATAGCACAAAGAAAAAAAAGATTTTTATGCCATAATGATATATTGTAAGTAGACAGGTACCAGGAAATGTGTGAAATCAATAAAGGACTCACTACTCACTATCAAGGAGGCACAATTTAATACAAAAAAGACACATGCTGATGACTATAAGTGATGCTTTCACACAGTTCAAAAATGAAAATTAGAACATTTTAATTAAAAAACTAAGTTTTACGACCTGTGTCCTGGATATGTGACATTAATTTTGTAAACACCACGGAATTATGTGCTTGCAAATATCATGCAAATTTACATTTTTATACAATTCTTGGCCAGCAAAATTCCAATTCCCCAAAGTTTCCTTCAAATGAAATAGAACTGATGAGTGTTTTGTGCTGCAGCATTCAAAATGAGAACTGCATAATTGGATTTTGCACAGACTGTAAAAGTGATGTTTGCATGTGTGTTGAAGAGATACATATAGACACATTTGTAACATGGAAAGATATAGATGGTTTCAAAAAAGTGGTTGAGATTGATGGTTCTGTTTGAAGAACTGTGCTTCATAATCAGTTACATTATTATAAAATTCATTCTTTTGTAAGAACAGTTCAGTCACCAAATGAAGGTCCGCTCCTAATTGATTTTTTTGAAAATTACAGTACTATCTCCCAAGATGAAATCCAGAGTGGACACTGGAGGCACCAGCAAATAACTACTGTATATTTACCAGTTGTGCATGAAATATTAAGCATACTGTAGCTGTAATAAGTGATGAGCTCAACCATTACAAAAATGCTGTGTGGGCCTTCTTAAAAATTGCTATAGCTACATTAAAGGCCAAATTTCCAGAAATAGAAAAGTTAACAATTTTTTCTGATGGAAGTGCAGCTCAATTTAAAAACCAATTTACTCAGTAAAATCTTTATTTGAAGCAGGACTTTGATGTCGCTGAAGAGTGGAACACTGAAACGCAAAGTAGAGACAGTGAAATCTAAGGTGATGATTGTCAATTCTGCAGGATTTTTTCTAATGTGTAAATAAATACATTATATGAGTTTATTCTTTTCAGAAAAAAAAAAACAAAAAAAAACTAACCGTCAATTCCTATGGGTTTCGTCTAGTCTCTTTTTATCTAACCATTTCTTCATTATCAAGCAATGACGATAAATTAAACTACGATTGGACGAAAATTCCCATTTTCATCTGACTTATTTCCACAAAGAGCAATGCCTTGCCTGGCCAATGTTCTGGCAACATCAAATAAAATATTTAAAACTTTAGTATTAAATTCTTTATCATGTTCTTCTTGAAAATTACACTAGCCCTTTTATTTTTGTCTAAAAGAATATCGACGTGTTTATCTTTTTGCGAAAAATGGCAACAATCCACTAGTGCAGCTTTGTGAGCTTTAAAAGAGAAATGCTGGGATAATTTTCCTAATTTATATTTACCCACACTCTTCATTTTGTGTCATTGCCTTACACCTGTTTCATTCCAAGTACAATCTAATTTCTCCCTGTCTGGACCTTCAGGGAAAAGAAAACAAACTCAAAGCTATAAGCAGTATTTTTAACAATGCTTTACTCTATATCAGGATATTGTTTATACCAGGAAGGAGAGAAGCGTCTCGAATTATCTGAGGGCATCTGCTGCCTCAGGAAACCTGTCGGGGTGAGGGCGGATACCAAAATTGTAAAAAATAAAGAATTTTTCGTCCGATCGGGAGATTTTTGACATTTACAAGCTACAAATAGACATTATCTGAGGGCATGTGCCTACTCAGCAAACCTGTCGGGGTGGGGGTTAATACCAAAAAGTGTAAAATATGAAAAATTCCTCGTCTGATTGGGAGATTTTCAGCATTTACCAGCTACAACTCAGCAAACTATCTGAGGTGTACCTACTCAGGATACCTGTGTGTGTGTGGGGGGGGGTTAGGGGGTTATATAAACAGTGTATAATATGCCGCATGCGCTCAGATAATGTGTCGTGTTGTAGCTGGTAAATGCTGAAAATCTCCCGATCAGACCATAAATTCTTCATATTTTACTATTTTACACCTTTGGTTTTACCTCCCCCCCCCGACAGGTGTCGAGAGTAGGCACATGCCCTCAGATAATGGGTCGAGTTGTAGCTTATAAATGCTGAAAATCTCCCGATCGGACGAGAATTTTTATATTTTGTAATTTTGGTATTAAACCCCCCCCCCCCCGACAGGTTTCCAGAGTAGGCACATGCGCTCAGATAATGGGTCGAGTTGTAGCTTGTAAATGCTGAAAATCTCCCGATCGGGCGAGAATTTTTTTTTATATTTTACAATTTTGGTATGTCACCCCCCCACCCCCGATAGGTTTCCAGAGCAGGCATATGTGTTTAGATAATGTGTCGACGAGTTGTAGCTTGTAAATGCTGAAAATTTCCCGATCGGACGAGATTTTTTTATATTTTCCACTTTTGGTATAACCCCCCCCCCCGCCCCGACAGTTTTGTTGCTGAGTAGTCACATGCACTCTGATAATTGTCAGACTTGTAGTTTGAAAACCCTAAAATATTTTGTTGAGATGCAGATCAAACATTTGTTGTAAAGAATTACATTAATTATCGCAATTAAGAAAAGACGAAATTACGGAAGCTTTATATGACTTAGATTACCAACCTCTGTTGTGGGGTCGTGGCCACGAGGCGGTCAAAAACGTAATTTTTATACGGCCCCTTAAAATGTTTGTGGCCAGTTCTCCTACACCCAGGCCGCGGGTGGCCTAGTGGGAAACGTTCGTGACTGCCACGGAAAGGACCTCAGGTTCGGCAGGTACGAACGCTCGATCCACTAAATATCCGCCGTGCGTCGGATGGGCACGTTAAGCCGTCGGATCCCGGGTACTGGCCCCCGGTAATAAATAAGGGCGTCTTCCTCCCCCTTTCTACTTATCTTCGGTGTCACTTTTCTATCGGGCACTCTAGCCCAAATCTCCTAGCTTCCTACTTCTAAGGGTTGTTTAAGACCTGGGGTCAGACACTCCCTTCATAAAATCCTCTACTGAAGATCTAATCTGAGATCCTACACCCAACTTGAGTTAACATGGAATTGTTATGAATGTGACATCGATAGAACAAAAGCTGTTAAAAATGTCTAGGCCTCGGGCCTGTGAAATAACATTTAGTGCCAAAGTAAAAGCGCAATGCTACTAACTTTATTTGAATCATAAACTTTGCGAATATGACATTGATTGAGTAAAAACTATTTAAAAAGCCTAGGCATAGGGTAATGAATGAATATTTCGTGCCTGAGTAAAAGCGGAATATTATTAACTTCACTTGATAAGTAATAGTTGTGAATACGACATTAATTTAATAAAAACTATTAAAAAGGCCACGGCCACGGCCTAGGCCTAGGGAACGTGAGAAAGTTTTTAGTGAAAAATTAAAGGCGGGATATTATTAACTTGAGTTGATACCTAATTGTTATGAATGTGGCATCGATAGAACAAAAACTGTTAAAAAGGCATAGGTCCTGTGAAATAATGTTTAGTGCTTAAGTAAAAGCGCAATATTATTACCTTGAGTTGATACGTAAGCTTTATGAAATAACATCGGTAGAAGAAAGACTGTCAAAAGTTCCTACGAATGAGGCATAGTAATTTAGTGCCTGATTAAGTAAGAGAGAAATATTAATAACTTGAAATGTTATGTAAATATTTAGTACCTAAGTAAAAGTGCAGCGTTATAAAAAAATCCCTGTTTGTCGTCTTTTTCCGAACATAGTATGAGTTCTGATGTAATTGCTTTGTTTCGTTGAAACCTAAGAAATGTGTTATGTAATCATGAATATGATGTAATCCATATTCATGATTATGTGCTATACAATCCCGATCCAGGACGACGAAATTTTCAAGTTTTCGGATATTATCCTTCTCATATTTACACCAAAAAACGGAGTTTCATCTTCAAAATTTGTGCTTTGTAATTTTTTTAAAATTCAATTGTAATTGTCGTTTGTCTTCTGGGAACGTTATCTCCATTCAATTCCCCTCACAGCGCCAAGAAACTGCAATTTTTGTACGTCCCCTAAAGATTTGTGCCCAAAAGTCCGTTATGTCCTAAACTTGTTTTAAACTTTTATAGGTAATTCTGCGCGAATTCTGATATTTTGCTGTAGTTTTTACGGCTTTTTCAGTTGAATTATGCGTAATTCTTTTATACGTTTTTCGCGGTTAGTTAAATTTTGGATTCAGATTATCTAAAACACACTGTTCTTTTGTACCTAACATGGTATGTTACAACTTTAAAAGAAACGAGGCAGCATTTTTTTTCAGCCTTGAAATGGATGAAGCTACTAAAGATTTACTAAGTAACGTTCACAATTCACTATTTTCTCCGAATTCAAAAAATTTTAACCCCACTCACTGCGAGACCGATGAGCTCAGAAACAACGCTGTGAAAAAATCACAAATAGCAGGCAGCTGCCAAATCGCAACAGCAGATAACGAGTAACAGCTACAGGAGCAGAATTCACTCGGTAACAGTTAAGACGGAGCTGTGAAAAATCACGAAGAGCATGATGGGTAGCAATGACAGAGTGAGGAACGCTTATTGGACGATCACTGTTACTCACGGTTTTCAGTAGCAGGCGCTACCTGTGACTTTTCGGTAACCGTGATCAAATCACAGGTAGTGAAATAACGCTCATCTCTACGAGTAAGCAAGGTTGTGAAATGTAATCAATGATTTCGGTCATGCAATTAACATACAGTGTAATTATTATGAGATGCAGGGTTAGGCTATTTAACCTTGATCAGTAGGTTTACTTGGTTTCCTCTCAGTCAATCTCCAACGTTTTCGTGAAGTAAAGTGTAATTTTGACCGCGAAATATACAAGTACACAGTAGTACAAGCAGAAATGGGATGGTATTTTCGGAACATATTATTGGTTGAGATGAGCAGCTCGAACGGTTAAGACTCATCTAATATCGTTGACAATTTCATTCCTTTTGAAAGCATATCAGGCAGATTTTATTTCAAATGTATAGATTTACAGATCCGTTCTGTTGATTTTTTCTTTGTTCAGCAGCCCATTATCATTAAAAAGCCGGTGTCGAATGACATTTCCAAAGAAAAATCTCAACTATCTTCAAAAAAAACTATAATGTTTTTACAAAATTGCATGAAGATCTTTTCGAATATTATTTTCTGTGATGTTCAGTCGTTGCGCGCAGATTATGTTCCGTGTACGCAATAAATACTGTAACCTAGCGGGATCGTCTTGTCCTTGCCAGAGAAAAGTATAACTCCTGACGGTTTAGGCTTCTGCCTTAAATTCGGTCATTAGATCGATAAGAACTTCTTTCAGGCAATAAAAACAATAAACAATATTACAGGTGTTATGTCTGAGCTATACAGTAAAACGAGGAAACGGTTATTTTATCGAATTATGTATAGAACCACTACTGGCCTGACGAATGTGTAGGTTTGGTCCCTGTAGACCAAGAATGACTGTGAATGATATCTCATCACAAAAAACTATTTTAGGATCTTGATGAGGTGCGTTTTTGATAATAAAGAGTGAAGATAATGTCAGTGTTATAATCTAAAACGATAAAATCCACGTCGAACATAAAGTAGAACTAAGTTTATTCTTTACTTACAGATTATGTAATCGGAGTAATATTCCATCACGGGAAAGCAAACCAAACACATATGCACACAAAATTTGTATTTTTATATCGGATTACTTTACAAGTTCTATCTCTAGTCGGTTAGAAAGCGACGAAATGAAGAATGGAGGAAAATGACGTAGCGTTCTCACTAATCGTCTTCCCACGTCCTCTTCTTTCGGCTGCTGTGGGTTTGGGTAGCTTATTTTCACACTCAGAATTTAAAGGAGCTTTAGATCGCGGATTTCATATAAGCTCTATTCATATTTATGCATACTTCTTTTTGTGAGGATTCAGTAGAAACCAGTAATTTATTTTTTATTCTTTTGCTTTTATGTGCTCAAAGTACTTCCACTGGCTATTCCACCGGTGTTATGATGCCCATTTTTTTCAGAAACCAGTAATTTATTTTTTATTCTTTTGCTTTTATGTGCTCAAAGTACTTCCACTGGCTATTCCACCGGTGTTATGATGCCCATTTTTTTCAGAAACCAGTAATTTATTTTTTATTCTTTTGCTTTTATGTGCTCAAAGTACTTCCACTGGCTATTCCTGAAAATGGGCATCATAACACCGGTGAATGTTTACATCTTTTGAATGTGATTTGAAACGTGCAGCGCAATAGTGATTAACAGCAAAAGAACGGAACTGATGCGTAAAGAGCAATTGACAATTCCAGTGAGATATATCTTTTTCTAAAATGAACACTGAGTTTGTAGTTTGGAACTTCAAATATTAAGTTCTTTGGCAAATTAGACATGATTTCAGGTAACCGTACAACATAGCCGGTTTTTCTAAGCCTCTTAACACGCACACCGGTATTAAAACCGTGTTTTATTTAAGGTACGGTTCGGAGAATTTCCCACATTTTGTTTCTTTCCAAATGTTAAATAAAACATAGCCAACTACTTAACGGCACGAACAACTTAGAGAAAAATTCATGTCAATGTAATTCATTCTTGCAATTAAATACTTAACTTGAAATTGTTCCTCTTTCTCTTCGTATTGTCATTCCGGACGGGAAGGATGTCAGATGGGAACCATACTGTAAATCCACCATCTTACCTCACATTAAGGAGTCAAAGGGTTAATGAAGCCATTTTATATTTGTAGTTTATTTTAAGGAAAAAAGTGATACAAGATATATACATTAATTTTTTTTGGAGGGGAGGGGTCCTGAGCCTTGAAGAGGGTACCGCGTGCAATTAAAGTTCGTTCCTGGTGCAGTAGCTTGACGTCCCACACCTCCTGACATGATTAACGGAAACTCAAATCAATGCACTCGGAAACAAGACAGAATGTTAACAAGGAGAGTCTCAAAGCATTTAGTTTTTCCAATGTATTAGTGAACTAAATGCCGTCAAGGATTGGCTTTTATTTTGATTGATATTTGAAACTTAGTCATTTTCATGACAGGCCAATCATGATTTACACACCATCTACCACAGGTGCCCACTGTTTTCATTGAGAAGCCTCACATTTCTTTTGTCTCAGATTGTTTATTCAAAATAAAAGGCTTGAACTGGAACATACCGAAATATGTATATACACTGCTGGCCACCCAAAATGCAAAACCAAGAAGGACGTGAGATAGCAAAGCCAGATTTCCTGGACACATAACAACAGATACAAAGATGAAACGATTGAACTTACATGCCCGTGGAACTTGCGGAACACGCAGACATCAATAGTTCGTGTGGCCCGCATGGCTGGACTCACGGCAACTATACACCGCGGCATCGAACGAAAGAGGCCTTGGATGTGGGTTTGGGGTAAGTCGGTCCAGGCTGCTTCCACACGTTGCCACAGTTCATAAGGCGTAGCCGCGGGTGGTGTTTGCCGGGCCAATCGGTTACCGATCAGCGACCAGACGTGTTCGATGGGCGACATATCGGGAGAACAGGCGGGCAACTGCAGCAGTGACACGTGGTGGGACGTGAATACTTGTTGCACGATGCGTGCCACGTGCGTGCGCGTACTGTCCTGTTGAAACGTGGCCGCTGGCATTTCCGGCAGGTAAGGCAGGACTACAGGCTACAAAACGTCGGAGATGTAGCGGTGGCTGTTGAGTGTACCGGCGATGCGTACCAGGGGGGGTGCGGGTGTTATATTCAATTGCGCCCCAAAATATATCGTCGGGCGACGGAGCGGTATGGCGATGCATAATAGAGACGTCATACAGTCTCTCACCGCGTGGACGCCACACGCGGATCCGACCATCGTGGTGTTGCAGGCAGAAGCATGATTCGTCGGAGAAGACAATGTCGTGCCTTCCGTAGTCCAGGTGCTGGGTTCAACGGCCCTCTGCCACCGCACTCGCCGGTGGTGTAACGTCAGTGGTAATCGGAGCAATGGGCGCCGTGCGACAAGTACTCGCTCCTGCAGACGACGTCGAACGGTACGTGGTGACACAGGTTGTTGCGCAACACAGCCTAATTCCTGCGCTAACGTTCGTGATGTGGCGATGCGAGCCGTCAATGTCCGCCGCACAACATGCAGGTCCTCGCGTTTGGTGGTTTGCCTCGGCTGCGGCCATCGCTTACGTCGGTCCGTCCGTTTCTCCTGCACCCACCGAATCCGTACTCGTCTCACTGTAGCTGGATGTCGTCCCACACGGGCGCCGATATGTCGGTACGATGAACTGCTGTTGCGATAAGCGACTATTTGTCCTCTGTCGAACTCCGAAACGCGCTGGAGTGACTGCCGTATTCTGCGACGAGGCATCAGGAAGCTTCCCACGCACAGGTCTGGCAGCACAATATACTTCAACTACTTACACCCCGCCTTCTGTGAACATTTCTTATAGTGCTTCTCGGTGGCGTGCCGGGCGCACATGATTTGCATATGCCCTGCAATGCTAATCGTTCACATGTCCTCTTGCGGGCGACACTTGCTGCGAATTTTAGGCCCATCGGATGCTTCCTTTTTGGTGTTACATTTTGGGGGGCCAGCAGTGTATTCATAGAAGACAGTTATTATTTCTCCAAGAAAGTTAGACACGAATGGATAAAAATAAGTTTATATCTTTCACACGTAACATATTTGTCATACATTATTTCGGTGTGTATGTAACGTAGGATGGAATAAAGAAAAAATATATTTAACACAGCTTACAAAAATTCTGGTCATCCAGCTGAGGATTCAAGATAGATAGAGAGCAGATAACCGAGGACATTCGATGCATTGGCAAGCAATATATAAACCTTGATTCTGAAATGGCTAACAGCAGATAAATATGTTCATACGAGGACAAAAGTTAGAAATTCCTATTCTTACTGTATACCTACTTCAAAAATAGTTCTCGATTTTTTTTATCGTAAGAAAGGTCCGTCTATGTTTCTAGGTTGTATGTATGAACAGACATGTTATGCTGTCAAAGAATTTAAATATACACGATTAATGCGTATTTTTTGCGGAAAAAGATATATGAATACACGAAGTAATGTGAACTACCTTTCACTTGTAGGTATACTCACAATTATCAAAAAATCTCTAGATATTATATTTATTTCCCTTATCACGAAAAGGTAGGTTAAGATATGTCGGTAAATAAGATACGAGTTAAAATTTTCAAAGTTGAGTAAATAAAAATTCCGAAATTCAAAAAAATATTACATTTATTTTCACTATTTCTTCTGTAAAATAATTTCTAATAAAAGAAGAAGGACTGTTTTTGAACACCTTTTTTAAGATTTATCATTCCAGGAATGTTTGGCTTCGTGCCAAAATAATATGAGTATATAAAAAGTGATTCTCTGGTGTGATTCATACTGGACAGCAAATGAACTGATACTTTTTAGATTTATTAAATGTTATTAGATATTTTGTGTGTCTATAAGAATCGCAGGCTAATAATATTTGGAAATTTGATCGTCTTTATTCGGCATCGTAGTGCTCCAAAGGCTACCAATTTTAGGCCAGGTGCTCTTCACGAAGGAAGGTTCTGTTGGAGTGTAAACAATTCTGATTTCAGACGACAAGATATATCGAATGAGTAGAAGTCATTAAATCAAGTATTCGTCATTTTCAAAACAATTTCAGTCATGATAATTAAAGAAAAATGAAGAATAGCACTTGTAACGCGGAGATACCCAGGAGAATCAATTGGGCAGAAAAATAAATGAACAAATCCACAGTATCGACGTTCTGAGTGTATAGTCTCTGGATAATTCAAATTTATCAGTCAAGAAGTCGTATCACTTGAATCAGAACCAAGAGAGTAGATGGACATTTAGTGATAATTTATTCCACATATTAGAGAAATAACACAATCAAAAAGCGCGAAGTAGAGACAATTGAATATTTCGCGAGATTCCGCGAGTATTCCTTTCTGTGTTATTCCTCTCGAATTGATTCTTTTGCAAGTCAACAGGAAAGTGCAAATGAATAACAGCAAGCTAGGTTTGTGAATGATTATTCTAGGGAAAATATTGATTTCGCGGAAAGCTATTCGGTTCAAAACGCAACTTTCGAACTGTGATATATATAGTTCCAGCGCCTAGATTTTTCAATGGTAAGAGGCGGAAAACTTTTTAACCCATTCTCTGTTATAAATACCACGAGTCCTTAACCCCTGCCATGCAGGGTTGCAAAACCTCTGACTGAAATTTTTTCTTGTCATTTTACACGAATCGTAACAAAATACATAATTATTATATAGCAAACAGTTGAATTATTAACGGACAGTCTGTAAGGTGAGTTACCACCAGCAACAAAATTCTCGTAGTATTCCCATTAATTTAAAATTTTTCTAGGTTTAACGATGATATTCCTATTTATGAATTTAACGATGACATTCCTCACTATTGTATAAAAATGTGCTTACCCGTCGTTGACGGGCTTGCATTGGAGTATTGAGGTATCCTTTGAATGACCCGAAAATGATATCGTGTCTACATAACTACATACTGGGGTTAAAACTGTGTTTTATTTTACCAGTTTGTTTTTGACAATTGTTTTTGGTGTGATTATTTATCTGTACTAATATAAACAGAGAAACTTTGTTTGAGGTAATCTCGAAAACTACTAAACCGATTTCGATAAACCTTTCATCGTTGGGAAGCTTATTTCTTTCCTGTGAACATAGACTATTTCTGTTATTTTTTATTATTTCTTTTCATTTTTTTAAATTTTTTGTTGCACTACCGAATTAGATCCCTTTGAAGTATTTCCCGATTTCCTCTGTATCTTTCTGCTTTGTTTACATATAACCTGATTACACCGAACGTGAAAGAAAGTTGTTCACGATAATATACGGATTTTTTTACTAATCTCGAAAACTACTGAACAGATTTCGATAATCCTTTCACCTTTTGCAAAGCTCACTCCTTTCCGGTGGACATAGGCTGTTTCGTTGATCTGTACTATCATTAATAATATGCAAAGAGGCAAACATTATTTGTGTGTTTGAGGTAATCTCGAAAACTACTGAACGGATTGAGATAATTCTACCACCGTTCGGAAGCTTATTCTTTTCCGGTGGAAATAGGCTATTCCGTTTTTCATTTTTTTTATCATTTTTTTATTAATTTCTATTATTTTGGCTGTATTACCAAGTTAGATCGCTTTCAAGTAGTTCCAGATTTTCCGCGTATCGTACTGCTTACGGCTGATTGTACTCAGAAAATGCCATGTTAACATAAAAAAAAGTATTTATGGCAATAAAAATTGGCTATGGCAAATCTGTGGTTCATTAGCTTTCATTAATAAAAATCATTAAAACATGAAACTCGCTCGAGTGGGTGGCGTTAGCGGATTGTAGAAAGAAAGAGCCTTGTGTTTTAAAAATATAGATAATTGCATTCAATTAATTCTTTAGGAGTGATGAAATGATAAATTATTTAAAAGTTAAAGAACAGGTTTTGAAAAATGCTTCTTTAGGTATTTAGGAAGAATGAAATTTTTCTTCAGAAATTCAATAAAACTCCATATCCAAGTTGACTACTATTAATTCTTCGTTAAGTAGCTTTGTCATATACTTTCATAAAGAAGCATAATCTCCAATCTGAATAACAAAGAGTAATTAATGGTCGAGGGGTTCATAAGCACCCTCTTTCCACTTCGCTTAATTGTTTGTTTGATATCCTGTTATCTGAATAAGCATGCACCAGTACGATGGAGTCATTGGTTGAACAGCTTTTCATTGGTTATATGATTTGGGATTTTAATTTTTTTCATTTCAGAATGCAGAGACTACTCCTGACAGGATTCAGTTTTTTTAACACCAGGGAAATGAGGGTCTTGGGCACTACCCGATTCCCTGCAAATTTGACAGATGGAAATGGCCGGTGTGGTGAGATTATTAAAGGTTTTACTCAGGCCATTAGTTTTATCTACCAACAGACTCGTTTAATTCACAGCAATATGAGTACATGGGTGTTTAAACCCTTTCAGTCGAGTTTCTGGACCTTGAGACTGCTGAAAAATGAAAGATTTCTTTTTCAGGTTCCATCGGCATTATGAAAGTAATTGCTAGGTAACATTTCCAGTTCTGGTTGTCCCGAACTTTCCAGTCCCGAATTTTGTGTGAGGTAGACTCACGAAGTGACCATTGTTCCTAGGAACGATGGGGTTTTTTTTTTGGGTCGTTATGAGATACCGAGGAGCGTTCTCACTCTGTCATTCTATGCTTGGTCACCCTAGAGAGGACTCTTCACCTTGATATGTCCAACACGAACAATATAAAATACCGCTCAACAACGACGGACCTCGTCTTTGATAATTTCAGGATAATTTTTCTTTTCACTTTGCAATTTTCTTAAACTCTAAGAGCATTTGGAACAAGTCCTCTGGAACATGAGAAAGCTTTGCCTCCCCCTTTAGCTATCTCAAAGAGGTCTTTTAAGGAAATAATTGACAATCATTCTTTCTAACTAATTACCCTATTAAAATATCTGTAACAATGGCGAAGGACCTAAGAAAGAAGAGAAAAGATGTTTGAGTCATTTGTTATTAACCATTGTTATGATGTCCCCATATTTCCTTGGGAATACGAACTTTAAATACCTATCACCAAGCAAGGACTATTAGAATACCAATCACCATGGACTATCACCAAGTAGTAGTGAGATTCCTACCTCTACAGATTAGTGGAATTCCTGTCAATGGTAACAAGTTCATGGCCAGTACTGATCACGTGAGAGAGGGAAAAAGTTTGTGCGGGAGCTTTCGTAAAACCCGAACGCTATGTGAATAGTTCTGTTTGGAAAACATGTGGAGCTTTGAACAACATTTGCTTCAGATTCGTCAGCTGCTTAAAGGTTTAAATACACTGGTCACAAAAAGTTAGGGATATAACACTAACTGAAAGAAGTATGCACCACATAATTCTTTCATCTCACGCATTGAAATAACATCAGTGAGGGTACGCTACACCAATGGTGAAACGTGCGGGTAAACATATTGTTCAATTTCTGCTCATAGCAGAGTATCAGTGTAATATAGACAAAATAGTCATACATAAAATGTCCATACCTCTGGCTTTCAGTACCTAATAACACCACCTATGTTCTAAAGAACTTCTCGACACATTCATTCATGAGCGGCTGGGTCAATTCACGCCGTGAAAAACGTAATCCGTTACGGTGATCTGCTTGTGCACTGTGGTATGGAATGCGTTTACCCAGACGTCATTGCAAAGTGTCTCTAATCTTAATAAGGTCAGGAAACTTTGGATTTCAGCTGTAACGATTCAATCCTATCTTACTTAATTCAGAAAAAAACATTTATTAATGAAATTTTACAATTTAAAAGTCTGCTATAGTTTCGCTGAAAGCTATGGTTCAGCTTCGTCAGGACTAAGCGTTTTCATTTCTTGCTTCTGAAGATGTTTACAGTTTCACGTGTCAATCTCCTCAGGAGAACATCAGATTGTAGATTGATGAGTGATTTCCATGCGTTTGATAGGCATGGAGATGAAGATAAACCATTTATCTGGTAATTACGGTTTTGAAATATACGAAAGGCTCTTAAAGTGTCTTGGTCAAACGTTGATTTATGTTTATCTAGCAATTTGGCGTCATTAAACAGAAATTGGTGGTTATTTTCCCAACAGTGCTAGGCTATGGAAGATTTTTTGATTTCACACTTTTTAATATATGATTAGTGTTTTTTTTAATATGAATTTATGTGATCTCTGTGTGTTACCTAAGTATTACAGACGATATTGGTACTAGATACGATAGATTCCCCAAGAATTTATGCCAGGAATTAGTCCCGCTTTTGCAGAGTAAATCAACTTAGCTACAAGAGTGAAGATGACTTTGAAACTTGATGACTTAAGGTTTTCTGAAATTTGGACTAATATTTTAGGTATGAATGGAAGAACCGTGGTGTTTCATTGAGCATCTGCAGAAATCCGGGTCAAGGTGGATTTATACTGAGGTTTAACAAATGTTTCAATAGCTGAGTATATTAATGAATGTTTGAAGCCTCTGTTGACAGCAGTATATCTGGTGTAATTTAGTTGTTTCCCGAGATTCTCCTTTGTAGAGCATACATTTGAAGCTACGTAGACGTATTTATAAAATTCACTGGTTTTGTGGAATGATTTGATTTTGCGTGAGGCGGCAAACTAACAGGAAATGGTTTCCGATAAACAAGTGGTACTGTATGAGCTTTGGTAGCGTGTAACTGGTATTTCTGAAAAAGGAAGAGAACCATCTTGTTTTAATTCATAGGTAAATTGGATATTTAGATCCAATGACTTGATCGCTGGTAACGGTTCGAGAAATTTCGATATTTCACCATCCTAGAGAATGGAAATGTCGTCTGCGTGCCGTACCCAAAGGCTGAAGGAGATCATATTATAAGGTTTGTCCTCAAAATTTTACATATACATTTTCAAAGAATTGGGGATGGTGGGCTTCTCATTGCTAGACCACAAATATGTCTGTAAAATTGGCCTTGGTGAACAAAACAGTTCTTAGAATAGCACGTAGCGACCAGTATTGAGAGTTTTTCTACTTCGGCTTGTGCGACATGATTGGCTAAACATTTTGGACAATTAATTGCTCCTCTACTGGAATGTTGGAGAGTATGGAAACTATATCTAGTGATATTAATGTTTTATTTTTCGGGCAATGCTTCTAGTTCAACTTTTTCAGAGATTCAATCCCATGATTTTCGAATTCCTGAAGCACGCTACAGACACAGTGATTGATTCCATTGTCATAGAGAAAACGAATCGTATGTTATATTGCAGCGTGAAAATGTGGCACAGTTCCAATGCTTTAATTTTGGTACAATCAGGCATTAGTGCTATAATAACTTGACAATAGTAAAAGGAAGTACGGTCATTAAAATACAATCATGCACAGACGAAACTGATTGCCGCTTGTGAAGGCGACAGATCGTAATGTACAGTTGTTGCATTCGTGTGACCGGATTTCCTCCACACGTACCCTTGTCGAGTATTAGGGTAAAGAGTGAAGTGGGATTCGTGTATAAAAAGTATATGTTGCCATTCTGTATTCCATGACATATACTGTTGTACCCAGGTACATCTTTGACGACGAGGAGCTGATGTCAGTGCTATACATCTCAGCGGCCTCTTTTTACTGAGTCCGTAATCGTGAGGACGGTTTCATACCGTTTAAGTTCATACTGTGACACCTGAAATAGCTCAAAGTGTTTCCGGGAGTTGGCTACTAGTGATACTACGCTTTTTCCGAGTACTTACTCTCAGAGGATATCCTGCTTTCTGGTGGTTTTCCTCTGGCGACCACCCCTGCGTCGTTCGGTAACATTTCCGTGTCGCAGAAATCAGGTGTGTATCCAACATACACACTCTTAGAAACTCCTAAAGCAGCAGTCATCTGCATATGCTGTACACATGTCTGCAACATGCCAACATCCTTAATTCTGTTGTCAATGCTTAAACGTCTTCTGGACATCATTTCCGGTTAATCCTACACCGAAAACAATGCATTCAGCAAACTGATAGAACAAGTGGTGAAACGACCCGTTTTCCACTTCGCACAAGGAACCATAAACCGAGCGCTTTAGGATAACGCACATAATAAAGGACTTGAAAGGAGTGTTTAACACCTGTGACAGTTTTACGGTCTAGATGAGAGTGTGAGCGGAGTTGTTTTGTCGTGGAATCAAGTAGGACTTCGCAAAACCAGGCAACTGTATGAACGTTTCAGCTTAGGGAGCGCAGAAAACTTGGAACTAATGTGCGCTCAAACTGCGGCTGATTTTGGGCATCATGTGGTTTGCGACGATCTGCCGATTAAGGGATTAAAGTTAATGCGACTTACATTTACACAGTTGTAGTTCCTACGCATCTGCCTTTAAGAGAAGATTCCGATTCGAATTCAGGAAATTCAAAGCTCTTGCTTTCCTGTTCTGTCATTGGTTCTCTGCCGAAATTCGAATCAGGGACTTTTAGTTAAAAATAAACGGCTTTTAATCTTTTATCATTTTATAGTTATTAATTTATACGCCCACTGAAACAAAAAGAAATACTTTTAAAGGACTAATGTTTTCCATATAAGCCTTTATGCTGATGTCACCCTTTATATAGGCCTACACGAAACTGATTTAATTTGAAAAATTTACACTTACGCAATATAGGATTTGCTTTGCCAACTGATTTACTTTCAAGTGGCAAAACAAATCCTATAATTTATTTTCAGCTCCTTATTACGATCTGAAGAACTGACTTTTCTGTTGAGCGCTTGTTAGATTACTCACTTGCCACCCTTACCTGGAATTCAGATAGTCTAGCAGTAAGGTGTAAGAAACAGGACTGTAACAAGCTGTTCTTACCTTGAAGTGAGAGTTTTTTTTTTGAGTCCAAAATTACTCCACTTTGATTTCAAAAGCACGCCCTTTCGAGTACCCCGGAAACAATACCTGGTTTTTTCTTTCTCATACACCGCCGTTATTGAAAAGTACAATGATCATTAAAAAATCCCACTTCAGGTTTTTGACACAATTTTCTTAAAAATGTAAGAAATGGGTAAATATCCAAGTACCACAGATGGTAGATATCACGTAAAGCGTAAACGTTATGTGAACGCCGACAACCCAATACTTTAAAGAAATGCAGAACGAAAAACAAACCAGCGTAGAACGAATTCGTATCGGATAGTGAACGTAATAAGAGGAAGAAACTTTAGGGTAGGTCTCGGAAAAGTTCCGTTTAAGGTAAAACTGCCAGAGAACTTTCTGCGGCAGAGCAAATATGATTAGGTATCTCTTCATCCCAACGATATGTTCGGAAAGGTCGTGGAGGTTATGCATATCAACATATTGTTTTATATGCCTCCATCCGCTCTTTTGGAAAATTTCCTTTAATGCTGCGAGGTGTTCCTATCTCATAGTGTATGTTACTCTGTACCCTGGATAGCTGCGTCGAATGCTGCATGAGATTAACCCACTTACCAGCCTTACCTGTAGTTTCCTTTTTTTCTAAGGAAAATACTGAAGGTTGAAACTTTCTCTTTCAATTATATTTTTCCCTTTTACACCCTTCACAGCATGAATTTGCGTCCCTGAAATGACCATTTTGGGAGAGCAACCGCCCGCCCAGTAGCGACGGCCCTGGTGAAATGCAAACAATATGAAAAATAGGACATTTTCTGGAAAACATATTTCCCTGAAATTCACTCTTGTTGCAACTGTTTCTAAAAACACGAAGCCTACTTTAATCAGTTATTGTGTTTTAAATTCTTGAGTAAATGCTTAATTTCCTTTTGTTCATAATTCTAGACCATCAAAAGTGTTTCAGGATCGTCGATTTTAACCGGAGCGTGTCTTCGGTCTAAGTGCCTGTTTGCCGTGAAACAGAATCTGCTTTACATATAAATTAGACAAACATCTTAACTAGTCTTTCACACGATTCATATGAACATCTAATTTACTGAGGACAATTTATGAACTACAAAAGTATGGTTATTCCACTCTGAATGAATAACACCAGCAATAAAGTCCGAAAACTTTTCCAAATTCTTGCGTTTTTAGAGGCACTAACAGTAAACACAAAAATGAACACAAATTTATTAAATGTATTTAAGACAATACCTTCATTCAGTAATGCTCTTGTCTCACAATATCATGTATTGTACTTTTGTTTTTTTCGTTCGGAGTTTATCGACTACCGAGAGCAACTCGATGGGATTTAAACTGCTATCCGTGCCAAAAATTCGGCTACTTCTTCCCGAGAAGGGAAAGGGAGTGCCGTGAGAAAAACACAACATCAACGCCGTTACCAAGCTTTGACCTTCGACCTATCTGAAACAAATGGTGGGAGGAAACGCGTATGACGCTGCTCTACTATGACGGCAATGCAATTTTAGTATATTAAATAAAGCGGATTAAGTGGATTGCTTTAGCTGTTCTATATGGTGAAGGGTTTTCATTTCCTTTACGTTACCAAATCATGCCCAAATTACGGAGTTTGGATCAGATCAAATCCAATTATATGATTTTAGGAGGTGACTGTCAGATTCCAGGTCTTAAGAAGCCCTTCGAAACATGGCGCTATTAGATTTGAGCTAAAGAGCCCGACAGTAAAGCTACACGGAACCGAGGCAGAAAGGGACAGGAAGACGCCCTTATTTAACAGTGGGAGAGGTCATTACACGCGGGAAGGATTTAGGAAGCCTATTATCAGTTTAAAAGAAACTCCTAGAGAGAGTCAGAAAAAGATATATTTGATTGCCAAATGAATAACAAAAGATTCGATTCGCATGAGTCTCAAGTTTGGACTGACTTAATTTCCGAAAAAAATATCGACCTCAGAAGAACAGGCACAATTATTTTATATTGTAAAAATCTTTTTGCTTTGTTTACCAACCATGATTGAAATTTGTCGTATAGTTTTAAATCTATGATTCCTTTTTGGTTACTACTGATGTTATAATTTACCAATCAGTCTTATACTGAATGTTAATTTAGAAGCATCCGCAAAGCGCAAAATATATCAAAAACGACTTTTTCAGGTATTTACAGAACTCTGGATCTGCTATATTGATTTCAATTGGATATTTAAGTACTACCTTACTGAAGCTTGTACCTGATTTTTTTGCTTGTTCAATAAGAAGAAAAGATCAAGCAAAAAAACATTAATTGGAAAATAAAACTTCTTAATTCGGCTCTGAATAACAGCTACAATATCTTACATTGGCAAATGTATTTTGGGAGAACGAGCTGCATTTTTCTAATAATGCAATAGGATTTGGTATGCAGCAATAAAATGCCACAATACAAATTGATCACAATTTAAAATTTCAAAATAAATGCGAGCGTTTTCCGACTTTAGGTATTATGAACAATTACGTTTTTATTTCTTTTTCGTACCCTAAATAAAGAAAATTATCATAATGGCTTCCAGTAATTACTTTTTAAGATTGTTTATATAAATATAAATGTGACATTTAACAAAGTTGTCATTTGAAGAATTTTCCGTAAAATTTTGAGGTGCATTTCACCAGCCCCCCACCACGGAATATTTTAATTTTTCAGACACCATTCGTTTGTACCACGTATGAACCGGAATGAACTCGTTTTTTTTCGTTTGAACCGCAAAAGTTTTGAAGATATTTAAAAAACAAAGTGGGGGCTGGTGAAACGATAGCCCCCCACCATGGAATTTTTAAATTTTTTTGCACCATTCGTTTGTACCACGTATGAACCGGAATGAACTCAATTTTTTTCGTTTGAACCGCAATAGTTTTTGAGTTATTTAAAAAACAAAGTGGGGGGGCTGGTGAAATGGTACCCCCAAAAAATAGATATTTCAAATTTCAGCATAGCCATTCGTTAATAAATCGTATGAACCGGAATGAACTCCATTTTCATCGTTTGAACCACAATAGTTTTTGAGATATTTAACAAATAATATTGATAATTTGCATATAAATATAGGAGGCCGACCATTTCACCAGCTCCCCCACCATGGAAATTCAAAATTTCGAAATAGCCATTCGTTAGTAAATCGTATGAACCGAAATGAACTCCATTTCTATCGTTTGAACCGCAATAGTTTTTGAGATATTTAAAAAATAATATTGAGAATTTGCATATATACAGAAAGACCGACCATTTCACCAGCCCCCCACCATGGAAATTCAAAATTTCAAAATAGGCATTCGTTAGCAAATCGTGTGAAGTGAAAAGAACTCCATTTTCATCGTTTGAACCGCAATAGTTTTTGAGATATTTAAAAAATAATGTTACAGGCCTATCATTTCAAACCCCCCCCTTATCATAGAAATTCAAAATTCCGAAATAGCCATTCGTTAGTAAATCGTATGAACAGGAATGAACTCCATTTTTATCGTTTGAACCGCAATAGTTTTTGAAATATTTAATAAATAATAGAATTTACATATACGCACAGAGACCGACCATTTCACCAGCCCCCACCCCCATGGAAATTTAAAATTTCAAAATAGCCATTCGTTAGCAAATCGTATGAACCGAAAAGAACTCCATTTTCATCGTTTGAACCGCAATAGTTTTTGAGTTATTTAAAAAAGAATGTCACAGGCCTACACCATTTACCCCCCTTCATCATGGAAATTCAAAATTCCGAAATAGCCATTCGTTAGTAAATCGTATGAACCGGAATGAACTCCATTTTTATCGTTTGAACTGCAATAGTTTTTGAGATATTTAAAAAAGAATGTCACAGGCCGTTTCATCCCCCTCCCCCTCATCATGGAAATTTAAAATTCCGAAATAGTCATTCGTTAGCAAATCGTATGAACAGGAATGAACTCCATTTTTATCGTTTGAACCGCAATAGTTTTTGAAATATTTAATAAATAATAGAATTTACATATACGCACAGAGACCGACCATTTCACCAGCCCCCCACCATGGAAATTCAAAATTTCAAAACAGCCATTCGTTAGCAAATCGTATGAACCGAAAAGAACTCCATTTTCATCGTTTGAACCGCAATAATTTTTGAGATATTTAAAAAAGAATGTCACAGGCCGTTTCATCCCCCTCCAACTCATCATGGAAATTTAAAATTCCGAAATAGTCATTCGTTAGCAAATCGTATGAACAGGAATGAACTCCATTTTTATCGTTTGAACCGTAATAGTTTTTGAAATATTTAATAAATAATAGAATTTACATATACGCACAGAGACCGACCATTTCACCAGCCCCCCACCCCCATGGAAATTCAAAATTTCAAAATAGCCATTCGTTAGCAAATCGTATGAACCGAAAAAAACTCCATTTTCATCGTTTGAACCGGAATAGATTTTGAGATATTTAAAAAAGAATGTCACAGGCGTACACCATTTACCCCCCCCTTCATCATGGAAATTCAAAATTTCAAAATAGCCATTCGTTAGCAAATCGTATGAACCGAAAAGAACTCTATTTTCATCGTTTGAACCGCAATAGTTTTTGAGATATTTAAAAAAGAATGTTACAGGCCATGTTATTCCCCTCCACCCTCATGATGGAAATTTGAAATTCCGAAATAGTCATTCGTTAGCAAATCGTATGAACAGGAATGAACTGCATTTTTATCGTTTGAACCGCAATAGTTTTTGAGATATTTAATAAATAATATTGAGAATTTGCACATATACGCGCAAAGACCGACCATTTCATCAGCCCCCACCCCCATGGAAATTCAAAATTTCAAAATAGCCATTCGTTAGCAAATCGTATGAACCGAAAAGAACTCCATTTTCATCGTTTGAACCGCAATAGTTTTTGAGATATTTAAAAAAGAATGTCACAGGCCTACACCATTTACCCCCCCTTCATCATGGAAATTCAAAATTTCAAAATAGCCATTCGTTAGCAAATCGTATGAACCGAAAATAACTCTATTTTCATCGTTTGAACCGCAATAATTTTTGAGATATTTAAAAAAGAATGTTACAGGCCATGTTATCCCCCTCCACCCTCATGATGGAAATTTGAAATTCCGAAATAGCCATTCGTTAGTAAATCGTATGAACCGGAATGAACTGCATTTTTATCGTTTGAACCGCAATAGTTTTTGAGATATTTAAAAAATAATATTGAGAATTTGCACATATACAGAGAGACCGACCATTTCATCCCCCCCACCCCCATGGAAATTTAAAATTCCGAAATAGCCATTCGTTAGTAAATCGTATGAACTGAAAAGAACTCCATTTTCATCGTTTGAACCGCAATAGTTTTTGAGATTTTAAAAAAGAATGTTACAGGCCATTTACTCCCCCCCCTTCATCATGGAAATTTAAAATTCCGAAATAGCCATTCTTTAGTAAATCGTATGAACAGGAATGAGCTCCATTTTTATCATTTGAACCGCAATAGTTTTTGAGATATTTAAAAAATAATATTGAGAATTTGCATATATACAGAGAGACCGACCATTTCACCAGCCCCTCACCATGGAAATTAAAAATTTCAAAATAGCCATTCGTTAGCAAATCGTATGAACCGAAAAGAACTCTATTTTTCATCGTTTGAACCGCAATAGTTTTTGAGATATTTAAAAAAGAATATTGAGAATTTGCATATATACAGAGAGACCGACCATTTCACCAGCCCCCCCATCATGGAAATTTAAAATTCCGAAATAGCCATTCGTTAGTAAATCGTATGAACTGAAAAAGAACTCCATTTTCATCGTTTGAATCGCAATAATTTTTGAGATATTTAAAAAAGAATATTACAGGCCATTTCATCGCCCCTCCCCCCCTCATCATGGAAATTTAAAATTCCGAAATAGTCATTCGTTAGCAAATCGTATGAACAGGAATGAACTCCATTTTCATCGTTTGAACCGCAATAATTTTTGAAATATTTAATAAATAATAGAATTTACATATACGCACAGAGACCGACCATTTCACCAGCCCCTCCCACCCATCATGGAAATTCAAAATTTCAAAATAGCCATTCGTTAGCAAATCGTATGAACCGAAAAAAACTCCATTTTCATCGTTTGAACCGCAATAGATTTTGAGATATTTAATAAATAATAGAATGTCACAGAGACCTACACCATTTCACCAGCCCCCCACCCATCATGGAAATTCAAAATTTCAAAATAGCCATTCGTTAGCAAATCGTATGAACCGAAAATAACTCTATTTTCATCGTTTGAACCGCAATAGTTTTTGAGATATTTAAAAAAGTATGTTACAGGCCATTTCATTCCCCTCCCCCTCATGATGGAAATTTAAAATTCCGAAATAGCCATTCTTTAGTAAATCGTATGAACAGGAATGAGCTCCATTTTTATCGTTTGAACCGCAATAGTTTTTGAGATATTTAAAAAATAATATTGAGAATTTGCATATATACAGAGAGACCGACCATTTCACCAGCCCCCACCATGAAAATTAAAAATTTCAAAATAGCCATTCGTTAGCAAATCGTATGAACCGAAAAGAACTCTATTTTCATCGTTTGAACCGCAATAGTTTTTTAGATATTTAAAAAGAATGTTACAGGCCATTTCATCGCCCCTCCCCCCTCATCATGGAAATTCAAAATTCCAAAATAGCCATTTGTTAGCTAATCGTATAAACCGAAAAGAACTCCATTTTCATCATTTGAACCACAATAGTTTTTGAGATATTTAACAAATAATGTTACAGGCCTACCATCTCACCCCCTCATCATGGAAATTCAAAATTCCGAAATAGCCATTCGTTAGTAAATCGTATGAACAGGAATGGACTCCATTTTTCTCGGTTGAACCGCAATAGATTTTGAAATATTTAATAAATAATATTGAGAATTTGCATATATTGCAAATAAATAATATTGAGAATTTGCCAACGGAAATCGAACTAAGGGTCTTCCAGTTACTCGCTGGACATGCTACCACTGCACCAATTGCTTCTTACCATCTTTGGGGAATCCCCACCATTGTGCGGGTCTCCAAGAAGCAACCAGCCATGTGGTTTGGCAATTAATCACATGTGAGTCTGGAGAATTCGAGGCCGCTGCGGTGCAGTGGTAGCATGTCCAGCACGTAACTGGAAGACCCTGAATTCAATTCCCGGTGGCGGCCGATGATAGTTTTTCCGTGACTCACTTAAAAACGTGGAAAGAGAAATGACTTCTGTTTGATGTTCCTAATCCACGTCGATTGTGTGTATTAATGCAGGACAATTACAGAGGCATCTATGGCACGTAGTCCGGTCATCTTCAATAGCGCGTCGCACCGCTTCGTGCGGTGATACATGTTGCAATATGGTCCAGCATAGAGGCGAACAGACGCCTGATGTCCTGCTGAAGAGGGCCCACACTTGTTGGACGGTGTGCTCCAAATCCCGGATAGTGCGGCACAGAGTCAACCGGCGTTTCAACTGGTCCCACGCATGCTCGATAGAGGACATGTTCGGTGAGCGGGCAGGCCATGGAACTGTATGGACATGACGTAGGCAGTCCTAGAAAACCCGAGCCGTGTGCGGGATGGCACTATCCTGCTGGTATAGCGCACCTAGAATTCTGCCCAGGAGTGGGAGCACATGGGGCCCATATGATCTCATCCACATACCGCTGGCCCGACAATGATCCACGTACTACTACTAGAGCTGATCGGCTATCGTAGGCAATAAACCATAAAGGCTCCCTAGACCATAATGCCTGCAGTGGAGTAGGTGGTACGCTCGATAGCAAGGTCGGAATTGTGCCGTTGACCCCGGGACCTCCACACCCGGACACGATGATCCTCTGTCCCCAAAACGAACCGACACCAATCGCTGAACACCACACGTCGCCAGTCTGTGGCGTTCCACGTTGCTCTCGCCTGGCACCATTGCAAACGGAGCCGGCGATGATCCGGTGTTAATGGCAGAACACGTAAGAGGCGCTGGGATCGCAGATTCGCTTCCACGAGGCTTCAGGAAATGGCTCGTTGGCACACAAGAGCCGCTACATTTGCCTGGGGAGAGGACAGGGTTCTCGTGGGATCTATTCGTGCCTGCCGTACGAACTGTCGATCCTCTCTACGGATGGTCCTCCTGGTTCGTTCGGAGACACCCGCCGTGTGGCAGTGCCGTCACGTGTCCACTGCTCCCAACACAGTCGGACGGTATGGTCAGAACGATCCACGTGGTGGGTTATACGGCGCGCCGACCGACCTGCTGTTTTCAGCCCGATGATCAGGCCTCTCTCAAAGCCCGTAAGTTGCGTACATCGACGTCTCTGGTGTCTACCCGGCATTCTTGTCACTCTATACTCTTGCTTGCGCCGGCCGGTACTTTTCTCTTTCATGGGGCATCGACTACACGCCGGTTTATAAGGCTGCCGGTTCGTGCTAGCAGCGCCGCCACAAGGTGTGCGGTTATGCGCACTCGCACCAAACTCACCCTAGCTATTTGCAAAGTTTCGCGGTTGTAGCATGTTTTCTTCTAGGTGTGCAAATTTCTTGTCCACGAGTGTACAAGAAGCAAGTGGAAGAATTGAAACTTCACTCGCCCAAGTTTTCACCAGCTGTCTCAACGAAGGTAAGATTCTTGAGTATTGGGATAATGGTACAATGATCCTGCTACATAAAAAAGGTGACGTTGAGGATCTCAGGATTTACCGGCTCATCAGCCTCCTATCAGTTATTTATAAAATTTTAACTTAGGTTCTTTCACATCGCATGAAGGTAAAACTGGACATGGCTCAAGCAAGAGAAGAAGCTGAATTCAGGAGTGGCTACAGCACTGAAGATCATGTCCATGTACTTAGAGAACTAACTGAAAGAACAAGAGAATATGAACTCCCAGAATGCAAGGCTTCTATTGATTATAAAAAAGGCCTTCGATTCCGTAAAACCATCAGCAGTTACAACTGCTTTGAAAACCTGCGGTATTGCAGATGCATACATTAGCATTATTAATAGTATCTCTGAAAATGCAATTGCAAAAGTTTGGATATTTGAGGATGCAGCACTAATAAAAATTGGAAAGCTAGTGTGACAAAGTAAAATCATATCTCCCAAACTCTTTAATCCCACATAGCAAAATATTTTTTAATTACTGAACTGGGACAAAGAAAAAATATTTATACAGATAATTCAAATCTCGTTCGTTTTGCTGATGACGTTGTCATTTTTGCAACTACGACTTCTGAACCGCAGAATACGATCCAGGAACTTGCTGACAAGAGTAAAGAAGTGGAATTAAAAATGAACTTTCAGAAGGCAAAAAGTGACGTATATAGCTTTTACAAGAAACGAAGATTTATTTATTGATGGTGAATAGCTTGAGACAACCGATACCTACATTTATCTTGGGCAGCAGATATGAAGTAAGGAAAAAATTGATGAAGAAATTAATCGGCGTGTAAAACTTGGATGGATAGTTTTTGGAAGAAGAAGTACAATTTTTACGAAAGGTATGCCATTGTGTCTTAAAAGATAAGGGTTTAATCAGTTCATCCTGCCAGTGCTTACGTATGGAGCACAGACATGGACCTTAACTAAACAAGTTAGTAAAATAATGCAATGCATTGAATATGATACGCTTTCCAACATACCAGAAATAATTACTCAAGTTATGAGAATAATGGTTGTGGAATAAATCTCGGTCCTGTGCCCTGACCTTTGATCTCATTTCGATGATATTCAACAGAACCGGTTCGGTATACCTCCGAAATAACATGATAACGTTTTGTAGCAATCGAAGCATTTTTACGTAAGTTATGATGCATAAAGACTATGGAATAGATCCCGCTCCTGTGTCCTAACCTTTGACCCTATTTTGTCCATTTTCCATAGGGTTTGTCCCCAGGGGGTTCCCTACCACATACTAAAATTTCACCGAAATCGAACCATTTTTACGTGAGTTATCATCCCGACAGACGGACGGGCGGACGGACGGACAGACGGACGGAAAACGCTGAAGCATATACTCTTCTTCAACCTACGGTTGGAAAGCGTAAAAAAGACAAACAAAGACTGCAGACAACGCAAAAAGCCCTGGAGAGAACCATGCTTGGTGTAAACAGGAAAGATAAGCAGAGGAACTCATGGATAAGGAAAAACGACAAGAGTTGACGACATCATGACCACAATGAAATCACTGAAATGGTGAGGGCATGACATGTTGCTAGAAGAACGACTAATGACGGAAAACCGAAATTTTAGAATGAATTTCGAGGGACAGGAAAAGACCCAGAAGAAGACCCTATGGTAGATTGATGGATGAAATTCGAAAGCATAGAGGTGTGTCATCGAGGAGACACGCTCAAGACAGACAATTGTGGAAGAAACTTGGAGAGACCTTCATCCAGTAGTGGATTCAAATCAGTTGACAATGATCATGATATATATATCATTGTCAACCATTATCAATCCACTGCTGGACGAAGGTCTCCCAAATTTTCTCCACAACGGTCTGTCTTGTGCCAGTCTCTTCCATGTTGCTCCCGCATACTTTCGAATTTCATCCACCCATCTCCCATGTGGTCTTCTTCTGGGTCTTTTCCTGTCCCTTGGAATCCAATCTATAATTTCGGCTGTCCATCGATGGCCTGTTCTTCTGGCAGTATGTCCAGCCCATTGCCATTTCAGGGATTTAACTCTGATCATGATGTCTTCCACTCTCGTCATTTTCGGATTAACGAGTTCCTCTTCTTATCTCTCCTGGTTACACCAAGCATGCACCTGTCCATGCTGCTTTGAGTTGTCTGCAGCCTTTGTATGTCTCTTTTAGTTAAGGTCCACGTCTCGGCACCATACGTAAGCACTGGAAGGATGCATTGATCAAACACTTTTCTTCTAAGACATAATGGCATATTGCTCTTAAAAATTATGATGTTTCTTCAAAAAGCTCTCCAGGCAAGTTTTATACGCTGATTAATTTCTCCTCCAATGTGACCCTCACTTGATATCTGCTGTCCAAGATAACGTACGTAACTTGTATCTCCTGCTTTTCTCCATCAATCGATAAATCTTCATTTCTTGTAAAAGCATTGTACATCACTTTTGTCTTCTGAAAGTTCATTTTTAATCCCACTTCTTTACTGTTGTCATCAAGTTCCTGGATCATAATCTGCAGCTCTGATGGGGTAGTTGCAAAAATTACTACGTCATCAGCAAAACGAAGGTGAGTTAGATAATCTCCATTAATCTTTATCCCTTTATTTTAACAGTTCAGTGATTGAAAGACATTTTCCAATGTGGCATTAAAGAGTTTGGGAGATATGGTGTCACCTTGTCTCACTCCCTTTCCAATTTTTATGTGTGTTGTATTTTCAAACAGCCTAATCTTTGCACTTGCATTTTCAAAGATGTTATTAATAATATTAATGTATGCATCTTCAAAACCGCAGGTTTTCAGAGCCATTGTAACTGCTGATGGTTTCACCGAATCAAAGGCTTTTTCATAATCGATAAAAGCCATGCACAATGGAAGTTCATATTCCCTCGCTCTTTCAATTAGTTCTCTCAGCACATGGATATGATCTATTGTGCTGTAGCCACTCCTGAATCCAGCTTGTTCTCTCGGTTGAGCCATGTCCAGTGTTACCTTCAAGCGGTGTGAAAGAACTTTAGTGAAGATTTTATAAATTACTGATAGGAGGCTGATAGGTCTGTAGTTTCCGAGATCCTCAATGTCACCTTTCTTATGTAGCAGGATCATTGTAGCGGTGTTCCAATCCTCAGGAATCTTTCCTTCATTAAGGCATCGAGTGAAAATTTGGGCGAGTACTGTTTCGATTTCTCCACTTGCTTCTTGTATGATGTCTACAGTAATTCCATCTTCTCCTGGAGCTTTTCCCCGCTTCATGTTCTTGATTGCATGTGCAACTTCTGCTGGAAGGACTGGAGGAACTCTGGTACTGGTATCTTTCATGATGTTTGGAGTGCATGTATCATCCCTTTCATATAATTTGGAGTAGAAATCTTTCACTCTTGTCAAAATTTCGCCTCTATTTCTTGTTACAGAACCATCTTCTTTTCTCAGTGCCATAATTTGTTTTCTTCCCTTACTGAGATGTCCCTTTGCTATCTTTAGGCTTAGGTTGTTTTCAATTGCTTTCCTCACTAGTTCACAGTTGAATTTTCTTACGTCTTCAGTGATACTTTTTCGTACTGTCTTGCATAGCTCTATATATTCCACTTTGGAAGTCACATCTTCTTTAGTTGTCCTCATCTCTCTTCTTTTTTGCATCAACATTTTCGTTTTTCCTGATAATTTATTTACATGCAACTTGTTCTTAGACCCAGCTAATTTTGTTGTTGTTTCCATAAGAGCTTTGGTTACTTTTCTGTTAACTTCAGAGATGTCCACTTCTTCCGATGTTAGGCCTTCTAAAGCAGAGAACCTGTTCTTCAGTTCCAACTTGAAGGTATTATGGTGTTTTTTAAGGTTGGTTATGTCAATAGATTTTGTTTGTCTTATGAGCTTGCCACGTTCAAGTTTAGTGTTGAGGTGCATCTTACATCTCACCAATCTATGGTCACTACCTGTGTTGAACTTGTTTAGCACACTGCAGTCTTCTATGACGAATATTTTGTTACACATAATAAAATCAATTTCACTTGTCGTCCCATTTGGATGTCTCCATGTCCATTTCCTGTGTGGCTTTTTCTTGAAGAAGGAGTTCAAGATGAAAAAACCTTCTGCCTCTGCAAACTCAACGAGAGTATTTCCACGCTGGTTTCTGTTGCCGTGACCGAATTTACCTACTGAAGTTTCATTCTGTTGCCGTCGCCCTATTTTTGCATTGAAATCTCCCATAAATATTTTCAAGTGCTGCTTACCTTTATTATTTAGATCACAAATTTCCTCATAAAATTCTTCAATTTCTTCTTCAATGTGACTTGTGGTGGGTGCATAAGTTTGAATAATCTGAGCCTGGTATCTTTTCGAGAGTTGGATAACAAGTCGTGCAGCTCTGTCAGAGGAACTTTCAACTTGTACAACTTTATCCATCAGTTTCTTGTTTATTATAAATCCAACACCACTAGTTCTGCCAGCATCTGTCCCACGATAGTAAAAGAGGTGTCCACTTTTCAGTTCGATGAGATCTTCTCCTTTTCTCCTTAACTCACTTAGCCCCACGTTGTCCCACTTGATCCTTTGTAGTTCCTCTTCCAATTCAAGAAGCCTTGAATCAGAAGATGGGGAGCGTCCATTGTAAGTAGCCAAGGTCAGCATCAGATGGCAGCCTAGTCCGGTCCTCCGGGGATTCTTAGCACCCTCTGCCTTCATGTCGCACTGGCCGCTGCCTTGGCCAGGTACATTCCAGCTACCGGAGACTGAGGGCCAAGATTTAAGTTGTGGAGTCATTTTGGAGGAGTTTGGCCAAAACTCACGACGCTGGCCAAGCGGGTCGGTGAGTGTGGGATAGAATTTCCTCTAATCCCGATGGTATAGTTATACCGCTATTGGCGGTCGTCACAGCCCCTTTAGTAGGAACAGGATGCACCACGAGAAGGCGGGGTTGACATTTGTCAAGGAGAGGCTGTGATGTTACGCATCACCTGACCTTACATCCCCCATATATATATATATACACCTGACCTTACATCCCCCATATATATATAAAGGTCAGGATGTAAGGTCAGGTGATGCGTAACATCACAGCCTCTCCTAGACAAATGTCAACCCCGCCTTCTCGTGGTGCATCCTGTTCCCACTAAAGGGGCTCTGACGACCGCCCATAGCGGTATAACTATACCATCGGGATCAGAGGAAATGCTATCCCACACTCACCAACCCGCTTGGCCAGCGTGGTGAGTTATGGCCAAACCCTCCAAAATGATTCCACAACTTAAATCTTGGCCCTCAGTCTCCGGCAGCTGGAATGTACCTGGCCAAGGCAGCGGCCAGTGCGACATGAAGGCACAGGGTGCTAAGAATCCCCGGAGGACCGGACTAGGCTGCCATCTGATGCTGACCTTGGCTACTTACAATGGACGCTCCCTATCTTCTGATTCAAGGCTTCTTGAATTGGAAGAGGAACTACAAAGGAACAAGTGGGACATCGTGGGGCTAAGTGAGGTAAGGAGAAAAGGAGAAGATCTCATCGAACTGAAAAGTGGACATCTCTTCTACTATCGTGGGACAGATACTGGCAGAACTAGTGGTGTTGGAATTATAATAAACAAGAAACTGAAGGACAAAGTTGTAGAAGTTGAAAGTTCCTCTGACAGAGCTGCACGACTTGTTATCCAACTCTCGAAAAGATACCAGGCTCAGATTATTCAAACTTATGCACCCACCACAAGTCATCCTGAAGAAGAAATTGAAGAATTTTATGAGGAAATTTGTCATCTAAATAATAAAGGTAAGCAGCATTTGAAGATAATTATGGGAGATTTCAATGCAAAAATAGGGCAACGGCAACAGAATGAAACTTCAGTAGGTAAATTCGGTCATGGCAACAGAAACCAGCGTGGAAATACTCTCGTTGAGTTTGCAGAGGCAGAAGGGTTTTTCATCTTGAACTCCTTCTTCAAGAAAAAGCCACACAGGAAATGGACATGGAGACATCCAAATGGGACGACAAGTGAAATTGATTTTATTATGTGTAACAAAAAATTCGTCATAGAAGACTGCAGTGTGCTAAACAAGTTCAACACAGGTAGTGACCATAGATTGGTGAGATGTAAGATGCACCTCAACAGTAAACTTGAACGTGGCAAGCTCATAGGACAAACAAAATCTATTGACATAACCAACCGTAATAAACACCATAATACCTTCAAGTTAGAACTGAAGAGCAGGTTCTCTGCTTTAGAAGGCCTAACATCGGAAGAAGTGGACATCTCTGAAGTTAACATAAAAGTAACCAAAGCTCTTATGGAAACAGCAACAAAATTAGCTGGGTCTAAGAACAAGTTGCATGTGAACAAATTATCAGGAAAAACCAAAATGTTGATGCAAAAAAGAAGAGAGATGAGGACAACTAAAGAAGATGTGACTTCCAAAGTGGAATATGTAGAGCTATGCAAGACAGTAAGAAAAAGTATCACTGAAGACGTAAGAAAATTAAACTGTGAACTAGTGAGGAAAGCAATTGAAAACAACCAAAGCCTAAAGATAGCAAAGGGACATCTCAGTAAGGGAAGAAAACAGATTATGGCACTGAGAAAAGAAGATGGTTCTGTAACAAGAAATAGAGGCGAAATTTTGACAAGAGTGAAAGATTTCTACTCCAAATTATATGAAAGGGATGATATATGCACTCCAGACATCATGAAAGATACCAATACCAGAGTTCCTCCAGTCCTTCCAGCAGAAGTTGCACATGCAATCAAGAACATGAAGCGGGGAAAAGCTCCAGGAGAAGATGGAATTACTGTAGACATCATACAAGAAGCAAGTGGAGAAATCGAAACAGTACTCGCCCAAATTTTCACTCGATGCCTTAATGAAGGAAAGATTCCTGAGGATTGGAACACCGCTACAATGATCCTGCTACATAAGAAAGGTGACATTGAGGATCTCGGAAACTACAGATCTATCAGCCTCCAATCAGTAGTTTATAAAATCTTCACTAAAGTTCTTTCACACCGCTTGAAGGTAACACTGGACATGGCTCAACCGAGAGAACAAGCTGGATTCGGGAGTGGCTAAAGCACAATAGATCATATCCACGTGCTGAGAGAACTAATTGAAAGAGCGAGGGAATATGAACTTCCATTGTGCATGGCTTTTATCGATTATGAAAAAGCCTTTGATTCGGTGAAACCATCAGCAGTTACAATGGCTCTGAAAACCTGCGGTATTGAAGATGCGTACATTAATATTAATAATAACATCTATGAAAATGCAAGTGCAAAGATTAGGCTGTTTGAAAATACAACACGTAAAAATTGGAAAGGGAGTGAGACAAGGTGACACCATATCTCCGAAGCTCTTTAATGCGACATTAGAGGGTGTTTTTCAGTCGGTGAGCTGGGAAAACAAGGGGATAAAGATTAATGGAGATTATCTAACCCACCTTCGTTTTGCTGATGACGTAGTCATTTTTGCAACTACCCCATCAGAGCTGCAGAGTATGATCCAGGAACTTGCTGACAAGAGTAAAGAAGTGGGATTAAAAATGAACTTTCAGAAGACAAAAGTGATGTTCAATGCTTTTACAAGAAATGAAGATTTATCGATTGATGGAGAGAAGCTGGAGATAACAAACACGTACTTTTATCTTGGACAGCAGATATCAAGTGAGGGTCACATTGATGAAGAAATTAATCTGCGTACAAAACTTGCCTGGAGAGCTTTTGGAAGAAACAGCATAATTTTCAAGAGCAATATGCCATTATGTCTTAAAATAAGTGTTTGATCAATGCATCCTTCCAGTGCTTACGTATGGTGCAGAGACGTGGACCTTAACTAAAAGAGACATACAAAGGCTGCAATCAACTCAAAGCAGCATGGACAGGTGCATACTTGGTGTAACCAGGAGAGATAAGAAGAGGAACTCGTGGATCCGAAAAATGACAAGAGTGGAAGACATCATGATCAGAGTTAAATCCCTGAAATGGCAATGGGCTGGACATACTGCCAGAAGGACAGATCATCGATGGACAGCCGACATTTTAGATTGGATTCCAAGGGACAGGAAAAGACCCAGAAGAAGACCACATGGGAGATGGGTGGATGAAATTCGAAAGTATGCAGGGGTGACATGGAGGAGACTGGCACAAGGCAGACCGTTGTGGAGGAAACTTGGGGAGACCTTCGTCCAGCAGTGGATTGATAATGGTTGACAATGATGATGATGATGATGATATATATATATAAACGAATGAAGAGTTACATCCGCAGGTGTGGCAGAATTAACACGCATCCCATTGCTTGGAAAGACGACGCATCCCATTGCTAGGAAAGACGACGCATACCGTCTGGAAAGAGGAACTTTCGTTTCTCCTTGAACAATTTGGATCTGTCAACATGAAAGTCACATGTTGAAAGATCCGGGCTATATTCTGGGTGGTGCAGAACCTCTCACCCTTTCCGTGCTAACGCATCCTGCATAATGTGTGCAACAGAATCACACCACGCGAAAGCATGCCAGGTCACCCATTCTTGATTGCTTTATGCAGCTTGTCCACTGTGTCGATGTAGTGTTTGGCATTGCTGTTCACGTGAGGCTCTTTAAAGTCCACCAACAAAAGCCCTTCATGGTCAAAAAATGCGGTCAGCATAACCTCGCCGGCGGAGTCCTGTGACTTGAATTTTATGTGTTTTGGTGATCCAGGATGTTTCCATTGCATGCTCGCTGGTTTGCTGGATGGCTCAAAGTGGTGGCACCGCGATTCGTCACCTGCCACTATGCGCGATATAAATGCATCACCCTCTGCTTTGTAACGCAGCAAGTGGTTCAAACTCCAACCCATACATTCTTCCTTATGGTGGTCGGTCAGCATCCGCGGGATTAATTTTAAACATGCTTTCCGATATTGCAGTATCTTCGTAACCACAGTTTGAACTGTAACAAATGTCATAGCAAAGTCCTCCGTTTGCGAACGTCAGCCCCGACGACGGTTTTACATGCATTTCTTTCTCGGTGTGGGCGCATTGTTTGTGTTATTCGCGCGCTCCCAGCCGATCAAGGTGATCGTCCTTATTTAGGCTTCCGACGCCAAGCCTTAGTTCTCTTCCCTGATATGGACTCCATTACTTCCTGCCCCACTGCTTTCCAGGTGCTTTGTGTTCATCACAATGTCGTTATAAACGTGTTCACTGCGTATCATTGCTTCTCATGTAAAACGCCTGGTCATCATCGCTTGCAGTGTCCGCTCACCTCTTCTTGTTCTTCCTCAACGGCTGCTCAAGTGCCCATCACAGAACCCCTTCTTCACTTCCGGTCACCACGATTGCACTTGTTTCGCTTCCACCTTCTTGGTCTCCATCTCGATTGTCGCTGCCTTCCTCTGCAGGTCTTTTTCCTTCTCCACTAGCGTTGCCTCTTGTGGATACATCTGGATCTACTGCTCCTGCTTCGGTGCCTTCCTCTGTCTTGCTTTCTTCTTCGTCGTCTGTTGTCTGTGCTTTGTCACATCCCGTTGCCGACCTTTCTCCGCCTGTTCAGGTGCTGCCTTCTTTGTTTTCGCACGTCACCTCGTCAATCCCAACCACGGGATTCCCTGCTCCATCATCTTCGCTGTGTACGTCAGCCTCGCCACCCTCAGACGCTCATCCTTTCTTCAGCCGTTCCAGTACTCCGGTGTGCTCTCCGCCCGTTTCACCTTCTCCGAGCTCTTCTGATGCCTCTAGTATTGTTGCCTTCCTTTCTATTTCTTGTCCCGTGATCGGTCCCCGCTTTCCAGCACAGCTACTCTTCTGGATTTGTGTGAAGCCTCACCTTCACCAGCTCCTGTTGCCCTATCAGTTGCCTCTTTGCTTGCGTTATGCGCACATGATCCATATCTTCCTTGTCAGACTTCTCACTTGCTGTCGGTTACTCCTTCTTCATCACCACGTCCCTGTTGGTATTGCTTCTAATAAGAAGTGCCGTCGTCGCTCTAATCGAGAGACTCGTACTAAGCGAACCGCAGTCGCTCAGCCTTCTCTTCATCGTTCTTCAGGTTCCGCTCCTAATTCTACTGTTGCTGCTTTCGCCGAACTTATTGGTACTCCCTCCGTTTCCACTGCAATTGTCGCTCGCCTCCAAGCTGTCCCTGGGTATTCGAAGATTCTCTTCCCAGATGCTGCCAACCCTTGTTCTTTGCCTCTTCTTGTGACGCTGGTTTGGATCCCCTTCTTGACTCACATGATCCAGCTGATTACTCGAATATGATCGAGGATATTCGCTGCTTCCTCCACGTTTTCGTTGACCTCACGAGATCTTACCCCTGAGATATTTCGTTATTAAAGTTTTCTTAATTGCTACCTTGGTGATACTCAAAATCGCCTCATTGATCTGGTTCTGACCGATTAGCTTCTGTCTGCACTTGCATGATGTTTCGCTTCCTGCCGTCTTTGCCTTGCTGCTGTTCCGTCTTACTCCTTTGCATGTTTCTGTTATGCGTTGTACCCAACCTTTTTCTTTCCGTTGTATCCTATGTACCGCCATGTTTTCTCCACATCTCGGTGCTTTCAAACATCCGCCCGGTGCCTACTTCCGTGAACCCGTCACATCGTTTTGTTCACAGAGCTTCTTCCTGTGTGCATTGTTATGCGCGATTCTTCTCTTATACCTTTCGTCACCGTCCTGGATTGCCCTATGTTGCTGTTCGCACCCAGTTAGTTTTTTCAGGTGTTCCGTGGGTTTGTTTTTCCTGTCTCGTCGAGTATTTGTCTTATGTCATGCCATGTGCCTCAGCATACCTTCTACTGTTGCGCTACGTTACTTGCTCATCCAGTGTGACTCATCTCGTCAGATACTTACCGTTATTGCTTTGCCTCATGCTAATTGATTGTCCCATACTGTTACCTACACCATGCCATCTTTGCAAGTGTTATCTGTTGCACCTCGTTTTCTGCTTTTCATGCTGCGCCCCGGAGCATGAAAAGCAGCCTCCAGTTCGATGTATTCTCCATCTCCATGTCCGTCGTTCCTTCTGCTCAGTGACTGTTCCAGTGTGCTTCGCCTATCACAGATTGCCTTGTGCTGCTCGTTCAGCTTCGTTTATCTTTGTATGTCCTGATTGGCTTTTACAGACTGCTTTGTGCTGCTCGTCCAGTACCGTTATTCTTATTGTTTTATCATGCCATTTATTTTCCGTTCTCCTGTGTACTAGTCCTCGGTACCTAATAAAGCAACGTCACGTTGTTTTTGAAATGTCTTTTCAACTGCTGGGGTTCAAAGCTAGAAACGGGGAGTTCTTTCAGCTAATGTCAGGAACGAATGAAAGACTTTGTGCAAAACAAATTACTTCTTCATTATCCTCCATTACCCTTATTACAAATATCTCAAAAACTATCAAGATTCGAACGATGAAGAAGGTCTTTCTGATTCACACCATGCTAACGAATAGCTATCCTGAAATGGGAAATGTCCAGGTTGGGGTGGGCGGGGGGGGGGGAGGCAGGTGAAATCGTGGGCTACTAACATTCTTTTTTAAACATCTCCAAAACTATTGCTATTCAAACTATGAAAATTGCGTTTATTCCGGTTCACACCATTAACTAACGAATGACTATCTTGAAATTTTTAATGAATTTACATGGTGAGAGGGGGGTGATGGTCGGTCTCGAATATATATATACATAAGTTCTCAATATTGTTATTTTTTTCTCAAAAACTGTTGTGGTTCAAACGATGAAAATGGATTTCCCTCGGTTCATACGATTTGCTAACGAATGGCTATTTTGAAATTTTGAATTTTTCCATGGGGGTGTGTGCAATGGTCGTCCACCAATTTTCTCAAACTTTTTTTTTTCTAGATCTATCAAAAACTGTTGGCCGCTCCGGTGACGCAGTGGTCTAAGCGACGGACTCTGATCATTCGTTCGAACAGGCTACGGGTTCGAATCCCGGTGAGGCATGAATGTTGTGTTTGTTTTACGGCACTGGCTCTCTCCCTTCCCTGGAACCAGTGACCCTGAATTAGGGACGGGCGACTGCTTATAGCCCATTGAGTTGCTCACGGTGGTCGTTAAATCTCCAATAAAAAAAACTGTTGCGGTTCAAACGATAAAAATGGAGTTCATTCCTGTTCATACGATTTACTAACGAATGGCTATTTCGGAATTTTGAATTTCCATGATGAGGGGGAGGGGGGTGAAATGGTAGGCCTGTAACATTATTTGTTAAATATCTCAAAAACTATTGCGGTTCAAACGATGAAAATGGAGTTCTTTTCGGTTTATACGATTAGCTAACGAATGGCTATTTTGAAATTTCGAGTTTCCTTGGTGGGGGCTGGTGAAATGGTCGGTCTCTCTGTATATATGCAAAATCTCAATATTATTTTTTAAATATCTCAAAAACTATTGCGGTTCAAACGATAAAAATGGAGTTGATTACTGTTCATACGATTTACTAACGAATGGCTATTTCGGAATTTTGAATTTCCATGATGAAGGGGGAGGGTAAATGGTGTAGGCCTGTGACATTCTTTTTTAAATATCTCAAAAACTATTGCGGTTCAAACCATGAAAATGGAGTTCTTTTCAGTTCATACGATTTATTAACGAATGGCTATTTCGGAATTTTAAATTTCCATGATGAGGGGGAGGGGGATGAAATGATCTGTAACATTCTTTTTTAAATATCTCAAAAATTATTGCGGTTCAAACGATGAAAACGGAGTTCTTTTCAGTTCATACGATTTACTAACGAATGGCTATTTCGGAATTTTAAATTTCCATGATGAGGGGGGAGAGGGGGGTGAAATGGCCTGTAACATTCTTTTTTAAATATCTCAAAAATTATTGCGGTTCAAACGAGGAAAATGGAGTTCTTTTCAGTTCATACGATTTACTAAGGAATGGCTATTTCGGAATTTTAAATTTCCATGATGAGCGGGGGGAGGGGGTATGAAATGGCCTGTAACATTCTTTTTTAAATATCTCAGAAATTATTGGGTTTCAAACGATGAAAATGGAGTTCTTTTCAGTTCATACGATTTACTAACGAATGGCTATTTCGGAATTTTAAATTTCCATGATGAGGGGGAGGGGTAATGAAATGGCCTGTAACATTCTTTTTAAATATCTCAAAAAGTATTGCGGTTCAAACGATGAAAATGGAGTTCTTTTCAGTTCATACGATTTACTAACGAATGGCTATTTCGGAATTTTAAATTTCCATGATGAGGGAGGAGGGGGATAAAATGGCCTGTAACATTCTTTTTTAAATATCTTGAAAATTATTGCGGTTCAAACGATGAAAATGGAGTTCTTTTCAGTTCATACGAATTATTAACGAATGGCTATTTCGGAATTTTAAATTTCCATGATGAGGGGGAGGGGGATGAAATGGCCTGTAACATTCTTTTTTAAATATCTCAAAAATTATTGCGGTTCAAACGATGAAAATGGAGTTCTTTTCGGTTCATACGATTTGCTAACGAATGGCTATTTTGAAATTTTGAATTTCCATGGGGGTGGGGGGCTGGTGAAATGGTCGGTCTTTCTGTATATATGCAAATTCTCAATATTATTTTTTAAATATCTCAAAAACTATTGCGGTTCAAACGATAAAAATGGAGTTCATTCCTGTTCATACGATTTGCTAACGAATGACTATTTCGGAATTTCAAATTTCCATCATGAGGGGGAGGGGGATGAAATGGCCTGTAACATTCTTTTTTAAATATCTCAAAAACTATTGCGGTTCAAACGATGAAAATAGAGTTATTTTCGGTTCATACGATTTGCTAACGAATGGCTATTTTGAAATTTTGAATTTTCATGATGAAGAGGGGGGGGGGTAAATGGTGTAGGCCTGTGACATTCTTTTTTAAATATCTCAAAATCTATTGCGGTTCAAACGATGAAAATGGAGTTTTTTTCGGTTCATACGATTTGCTAACGAATGGCTATTTTGAAATTTTGAATTTCCATGGGGGTGGGGGCTGGTGAAATGGTCGGTCTCTGTGCGTATATGTAAATTCTATTATTTATTAAATATTTCAAAAACTATTGCGGTTCAAACGATAAAAATGGAGTTCATTCCTGTTCATACGATTTGCTAACGAATGACTATTTCGGAATTTTAAATTTCCATGATGAGGGGGAGGGGGATGAAACGGCCTGTGACATTCTTTTTTAAATATCTCAAAATCTATTGCGGTTCAAACGATGAAAATGGAGTTTTTTTCGGTTCATACGATTTGCTAACGAATGGCTATTTTGAAATTTTGAATTTCCATGGGGGTGGGGGGCTGGTGAAATGGTCGGTCTCTGTGCGTATATGTAAATTCTATTATTTATTAAATATTTCAAAAACTATTGCGGTTCAAACGATAAAAATGGAGTTCATTCCTGTTCATACGATTTGCTAACGAATGACTATTTCGGAATTTTAAATTTCCATGATGAGGGGGGGTGAAATGATAGACCTGTAACATTATTTTTTAAATATCTCAAAAACTATTGCGGTTCAAACGATGAAAATGGAGTTCTTTTCACTTCACACGATTTGCTAACGAATGCCTATTTTGAAATTTTGAATTTCCATGGTGGGGGGCTGGTGAAATGGTCGGTCTTTCTGTATATATGCAAATTCTCAATATTATTTTTAAATATCTCAAAAACTATTGCGGTTCAAACGATAGAAATCGAGTTCATTCCGGTTCATACGATTTACTAACGAATGGCTATTTCGAAATTTTGAATTTCCATGGTGGGGGCTGGTGAAATGGTCGGCCTCCTATATTTATATGCAAATTATCAATATTATTTGTTAAATATCTCAAAAACTATTGTGGTTCAAACGATGGAAATGGAGTTCATTCCGGTTCATACGATTTATTACCGAATGGCTATGCTGAAATTGAAATATCTATTTTTTGGGGGTACCATTTCACCAGCCCCCCCACTTTGTTTTTTAAATAACTCAAAAACTATTGCGGTTCAAACGAAAAAAATTGAGTTCATTCCGGTTCATACGTGGTACAAACGAATGGTGCAAAAAAAATTTAAAAATTCCATGGTGGGGGGGCTATCGTTTCACCAGCCCCCACTTTGTTTTTTAAATATCTCCAAAACTTTTGCGGTTCAAACGAAAAAAAACGAGTTCATTCCGGTTCATACGTGTTACAAACGAATGGTGTCTGAAAAATTAAAAAATTCCGTGGTGGGGGGCTGGTGAAATGCACCTAAAATTTTGCATTCTGCAAAATAGCGCAATTCGAGATCTTGTTTATGCTGTGTTGTCTCTTTCGATAGCAAAATGTGAAAGTACATTCATTTCAGTTATATCAAGATATTTGCTATATTGCAGGAATATGTAAATATATATAACTTTTATTGAAAAAGTAGACTTTTATGTGCGGTAATGAAATACGAAGCACATTTATTGTCCAAGTATTTTCTCTGTAACTCCGAAAGTTATTGGATCAAATGAGAAATTCCAGTGTGAAGATCAGAAGACCAAACCGTGCATAAGAGAAAATATGAGCGTTGAAGGCATAACGTAACAATTATTTTTGGCGGCAGGTTACAAGACGAAGAATTTTGAAAGGACATTTTTCGTGGAACGATAAGAACTGAACATAACCGTAATTATGTTAAAAAAAGATTGATAAAAGTTGCTATCACTGAGAAAACGTTTTAACCAACAAATGTTCTTAAGTATTTCTTCCTATCGAAATAAAACTTTTAACATTAGAATAAATATCACTCCAGTATTTTGAAGATTTTTTATTCCCAAATTATGGGCTTCGTAAAAATAGCAGTATTTAAACAAAGTTGCTTTGTATAGTAGCTGTACTTAAACAATGCTGATTCGTAATGTGGCTATACTTAATTAAATAGAGACATCAGTTATAATACAAGGAGTGTTATCCGTAGTAACCACATTTTACTAAACAGGCAAAAAGAGTATCGTATAATTAGTTATTCTCTCAATTTCACAGGATTTCTGCTGCACAATAAATGCCACATTTTCTGCACTACTACTAATGTGCTGTCCAGCAGTGTACACTGATCCATCTGTTTGTCTAGTGTCAAGGAAACCCTTTATGCACCTAATTTATAAAATTTGAAATAGTCCTATGTTTTTCTTTATTTAGGAAATAAAAATGCAAAGTTATAAAATAAATCAAATCAACTTCTCTGATTATAGGCATTATGCATCGTCAGAAAAATTCTGTACCTGATATTTAAACCATATATATTGGTTTCCTTTTTTACGTTAGAATTAAATCTAAAAGACAAGAGGCTACGTTTCTTTCAGAAAATATTTCCTTTACTACGAACTGTTACCGATTGAAAATCACATGATGAGGCGGTCGGGTATTCGTTGTCTTCGTACATTTTGTCAACGTGAAAATTTTAATATATATCACCATTTTAAAAATTATGTCCATGATGTTGATTTCCTACCATTCCGGTGTTTTATTTCTTCCAACAAATATGATATTCGACTTTTTGCTGGCTCCGAATCTACAAATGGTTTCCTTGCAGTCACGTATATGAACGATAACAATCTGGAGAGTTTGTGTAAACCAATTTTCTTGCCAAACTATTGGACCTCTTGTGTTCATTGGTGTATGTAAATTCCTTGCTCTAAGTGAATAATAATGGTAGGGATTAAGGCCACAAACCACTTTTTCTGCTACAATCTGAACTCTTATCAAGATGAAAATTAAAATAAAATGGTGTGCTTATATGTTAATTTTCGCAAAATGCAACCTCTGTCAAGAATTACTACGCAGCAGGGTGAAACAAATTTTTCACTCTTAGCTATATATTAAATAAATTGATGAAGTATTCGTCGTATTTCATTGAAAGAGCAGATTACGCGTTAAAATCAATTAACCAGATAGGGACCATTAGTATTTACATTAAAAACAGCTTTTGATCCCAATATTTTTAAGCATATGGGTTGGATATGAGATTACCCTTCACCCAATGAAGACCAAAAGCTTACGGAATATGTCCCACGGCACAGAGAAAACATTCGCGAGGGAATAGATAATTTTAAGTACATAGAAATAATACACCTGACCTCGTCAAGAAAATGGATAACTCTAGCAGGCAGCGATATACTATATACAGTTTATCACGTTGACCGTTAAGTTTATGATTCGTTAGCGTTTGATTCGGAATCGAAATCGACAACAACCTTGTTCTGAGCCATTTTTGAAAATAACGTGACAGTTGGCACGACCCGTACCGGTCAAAGAATCTCCCAAATACCACCGATCATGGAATTTTCCTGCAGAACCGAAGCAAGTGCCTACGTTGAGGGACACGGTGCGCCATAATTTCCTCGTAGTGCCTGGTCCACAATAATATCAGTTAACATTCTAATATTGTTTGACAGCTCTGCCAAGATACGAGTCTTGTGGCATTGCACATTTTTATGCTGGAGTAAGCCTTCTCCATCAAGAAAATCCATGCCTATGTACTGAAGTGCCTGGTCCACTGTAATATTATATTACTTGAGTTAACATCCTAACATCGTTTGACAGCTCTGCAAAGAAACGAGTCTTGTGGAATGGCACATTTTCCTGCTGGAATTAGCATTCTCCATTAAGAAAGTTAAGCCTATATAATGACGTGCCTAGTCCACATTAATATTACATTACATCAGTTAACTGAAATGTTGTTTGAGAGCTCTGCGACGATTCTGGCCTTTCGATGTGACAGATTATCTTGAAGGAATTAACCATCTCCATCAGGAAAATCCATGTTTATGCACCGTTACGCCGTAATATCCCATTACTTCCATTAACACCGAAATATTGCTTCAGAGCTCAACGTCATATTTGTGTTCGTAAGTGAGCTTGTCTCAGAACTAAATTGCACATTTCTAATTATGTTATTCTGGGTATATATGGACATAAATTCGTAAATTTGAAATAAACGTATTTTTAATCTTATGCTTTTCTTTTTTGCGAATGTAAAAATATAATTCCCAGTTACCAAACATTTAGGGTTCATATTCTTTGGTGCATTTATACGTGTGTACCATTTTGTTGCTCTTTGAATGTTTGACTTTTATTACACGAAATGCCTACGTGGATTTCCATAAACATATCTTCGAAATAATTATAGAAGTATTACCGATCAAAATTGGCGTTCCGTGAGTACCTATTATTCGATATCAAGACCAAAGAATAAAGTTTTTCTCGTATATAACTAAGTTTATTCAATACATAACAGACACCAAAATTATTGACAAAGTGATGTGTATAAAAAATGTAAGTATGGTGTTTTTATTTCGAGCAAAGAAATGAACGCAGAGAGAAAATGTCCCTCTCTTATAAAAAAAGGTAGAACTTTAATTGAATTCAATATATAAAAAAATATGTAACTCTTTCTTTCACGAAACATATCTCATGAAATAATATTTGCAGTAAAAAAAATTTAAACATAATCTATATATATAAATTTTTTTTAACAAAATAGAACAATGAATAGCAGGTAAAATTTCTAATAATGAGCTAAAGCTCTTTTATTGCAAATGTTATTGTTCAACTTAATTTTTGAGATCATTACATCCAATCTGGAAAACAAATCGTTTACGTATAGGAGACTCCTAAGGCAATCGAGTAATGTTACCTACCGAATCATTGTACGTAACGATCGAGTATGCCTGACGCAAGTTAAGTTTCAATGTCTTTAGCCAGATATGTTAGAACATAAGAAGCTGAAGTCGTCTGGCAGTGGTCATTTCCTTACCTGTAAACAACGGAATATGGATATGGATGGTTCAGAGCGACGAACTGGATTCTGTTCGTGCGGATCTCACAATCGCTTGAGCCTCTAAATATCTCGGCGCACTCGGCCGTCTACTGTTCGCATGTGGATGGGGTTTACCCTCCTGAACACAGGCACGAGCAGAGATCAATTGCCGCGTTGCTCTTACCCAAATGTCTGGCAATACGGCAAATTAACCAACCGGCCTCTCTCTTCCCAATTCTACGTCCTGTCTCAAACTCTCTCAATTTCTCATTTTGGGCACGGTTCGGATGTAGGGGCATACTCACACAAAATGGAGGTCAAAGAAAATGCAATCTTCTATCAATCCTCTTTCAGAGTTTGCGAGCTTTGTTCTTTGTATACCATCCTCAATGTCCGGTTCCCATTCGTTGAGGTGGGCCATTATTTCGTCTTTTGTCTTGATTTTTTAGTCATTTTCGTATTCGGAACAGAGTTATTTGCGTGATGTGATTCATCAAGATCTAACGACTTTCTGGTGGTGGTTCATTTTTTTGTTTCTGTTTTTCTTTTGCAAAGAGTATATAATTTCACACGCGATCCCGATACAATTTCTATTTGTGGTTACGCTCTGTCTCGCTCTCTCTCTCTCTCTCGTTTTCTTTCTTGTGCTGTTTTGTTTCTTTTAGTGATACATAATTTCTGTATCGTACAATGGCACGTCAGGAGTAATATGGTTTTTCAATGAATCTCACATCCGTCTGAGGAGAATCAGTAAATCAATTGGCAAAACAAATAATCACAATTCAACAGAAAATTACCTCATAGTCGAATCACTACGTAAAACGTACTATATTTCAATAATACTGCTGGTGGACCTTATTGCTTGCCAAACAAAAACTGGTTTTGCTAGTCTCTGTCTGACATTGTGTAAAAATGGTACCTTCCACCAGTGTCTGCTAATATGCTGAAGAAATTGTACCAGTTTCGATGCTCAAAATATTTTATCCTGATTCCTTTCTGACGGATTATTACAGTTATATTCAGCGCAAGTTGACATCTTCATCTTTTTTACGTCGTATGTGGATTGCCGCAAAAAAGAAGAGATACCAGAATATACCACCTTGGCCTTAGATGACAGAAAACATTTCTGTTCACGAACTGCTCATAAATATTCGACACATCAAAAATTTCAATTGATAACTTCTCTATAACCATAAGCATAGTTCAGGTTTTGAAATACTGGAAAGTACGAAGATCAGGGATAATATTTGTAATGTTTGGAATAGCGACCAATTGCTTCCAGTTTCCCGGGACTGCACAAGACATATTATTTTTTTATTCTGACGCAAATTCATCTCTGGATACGGTATTCTACTTTTATTCCTACTGCTCACATTACTACATCATTAGAGTAGCACTACGCTATTCCATTAAGAAAATACCCGAATTCATTTTCAATACCCAACCACTAAAAAAAATAAAAAATACAGTAGGACTACATTTTTATGATCCACATTACTGTGTGTTTCTCTAATTTCCCTATGCGAAAGACGCTATGTATCACATAACTAAACATAATAAAAACAAATCGGGTAAGGGGAACATCTTGCTTAACTTTAAAATAAGCGGAAGCAGCTAAAATTCATTTGTGTAATTACATAGATAAAATTAAATGACAAATATATAAATAGTATTTGGAATTTATATTTAAAATAAATTACCAGAAGCTAAACAACAAAAATATTTTTTTCTAAATATTTTAGAGTTTAAATCTTAACCACTTGTTACAGCTCCAAAATTTAAATTGAGTTCTATAAATACTAATGCATGCTACAGATTTGGGAATGTGGAAATAGAATTTCCATGCAACATTCTGAAGAACTATTTTACATAAAATTTTCCAACACAGAAAAATAAAGTAAAATCAATTGCTAAAGGTACTGAGAATGATTTAGCGAAATGAAATTTGTATTTCTTTTAGGTATTCGCATTAAAACTTAGCACCTACACCTATTTATCTTTTACTCGAAAAATCGAAATTCTCGGCAAATCATAAAGTGCAAACTAAAGCTTTTATATCTGTCGCCTAATGCAATATGTTCGCCATCGAGCATCAACGGTATGGCTGTTTCTAAGATTTCGATTTTTAAATAATAAAAATATATTTCGTGGGTAATAACCAATTTTACTGAAAAGTAAAGTATATATGATAAGCTCGAAACAAAGGTAATCTCATTAGGTAAAATCAAAAGCGCGGGGTATATGAAATCGTACTATAAATAAGGACGTTTCCTCTCCACTGAGGAAGGATATAACTTAATTTCAGAAGCGAAGTACATTTAACTTCAAATTTGAATTTAAACGGAAAAATGTCTTGAATTGAAAGCATGCGATTTTAATCTCCGTAATGGGGTAAGTCATTCATATGTAATGCAATACGAAACGTTTTAATTATGCAAATCAACAAAAATTCCACATATGTAATTTTTGCGTAAGGAAAGAGCTGATTCTGAGGATTTTAAAAAATGCCTGTGCATGAAAAGTTCCTTATATTTCATACATCTTGGTTTAAAAATGAAATATTTTGGTGCCCTCTCTCTCAATTAATTTCATACTGCTATGCATGGTTATGCTGGGCTCGTACATATTTCGTAGGACTTCTTATAACGGCAGACAGATGCATAGTCAAACACCGCATATCAATTGTCGACTGTTCTAAAATAATTGAAATGCAAGGCAGTATCTTATCAAACAACGATTCGTTTTGTTTCATTAGACAAAACTTTACTGACTTAGTTCATCTGTGCATTGAATAAATAATCCTGCTGTTTTTACAAGAAATAAAAATAAGAGTTCTTACACTGTTACAATAATTTTACTGTGTAAAACGTTCTCTATTATAAGTTTTATTGTATATTAACTCAAAAAAGGTCAACTTTAAATTCGTGAAATGTTATCAATTAACACTATTTCTCAAGAAATGTAGGCTGATTGTCCTAAAAGCCAGTTTTCCTTCATTTTGCACTATGTTACCAGAAATGTGTGTTGACTACACAGAATTAATCTTAAAAAGTATGTTACACATAGCCACTAGTTTCATGTCAAAAATCCCGTATAAGTGAAGCATAAGCATGCATAGCAGAGTATATAGAGAAAGATAAAATTCGGTTGTCCAAAGGGCAGGAATATTATATTTCCCTGGAAACAGAAGAAAGTGTTCCACCTATGCGACAAAATACTGCTTGTGCAAGAACATCATATGCGCTGTATATACAAATAAAAAAGGTGCCACAGAGAGACCCTCATTTACTCAAAAAGGTTCCTTTCAAAGAATTTGAAATAAGGGAAATTTAGAAACAGCATTATTAATACAAAAGAAGTAATTACAACTTGCTGATTTGCAAGTAATTCACATAATTGCTCCTGGGATATGAAATCTCTAGGCTCTTTCAATCCATTAATACCCAGAACAACAACGAACACATTACACACATGTAAACTGCCTTAAAAAGTAGTAAAATTCCTTTAGGGGTGGCACTTTCAAATAGATTTAGTGCTGTTCAAACTGTGTTCCGAAAATATGTATTAGGAACATGTCTCAATTGAAATCCAAGTTTGAGAGAGCAAATACACCATTTTCAGAAAAGCACAATAAATTAAACAGTAGAGGTGGAGGTACTATCGGTGGCACTATCGATAGTCTTGCCCAACTCAGTACATCGATAGTTTTTCAGTTTTTCGTAACTATCGATATTTTAACGTTTTTCAATGCTGTAAACAGTGGCGTGTCGTTAACTTTCTAGACAGGCAGGCAAAAAAAAAAAAAGGAACCAAAAAAAAAACCTACTTCGTTTGTAGCGAAATTCCATCCTGCGATCCTTTTTCATGAATTCTTCCGTTACTTCTTCATAAAACGCAGGCTTTGATATCAAAGTCTTCAGGAGAACCTTTTCAATTGTCATTAAAGACAGTCCAGATAATCTGTCTTGTCCCTCTGTACTGCGGGAATATGTTTTTATTCTTTTAAGAGCGGAAAACGATCTCTCTGCGGAAGCCGTGGAATAAGGGATTGTCACATTAAATGGCACAACCTATTTAGCTCCGCCAAGCATTTATCAAAACCTAGCTCGTGCAAAGATTCGAACAATTTGCAGACCGTTTTACTGCTTAATTCTGCGGAAGAGTAAGTAACACTTAATTCACTTTTTAACCTTGTGAAAGTAAAGCGTGTGGGATACGTTTCTTTGAGTGAATTCAAGCTCTCTTCGGAAAACTTAAGCTGGAAAATCTTAGACTTTTCTGGATTAATGAGCTCCACGAACTTTATTTTATCGAATGATAAAGGACTGCTTTTCATCTGTTCGCTAATAGTGTCAATTATTTCTGCGAGTAAGCGTTTCCAGGGATCCACAGATGTCTTTTTGAAATAAGTTAATCTAATCTTTTTCAACGGAGGATCAGAGAAAGTGGGGCACAGGGATTCACATTCTTCTAGATATTTTTTATAAGAAGCCAGCTTTTTTTGTGTACATTCCTCTGTGCTCTTGATATTCTGCACACAGAATCCAATATCAAGATTTCTTGACTGCTATATTTCAAACAAAATTTCTGTTAAGCTGAAAACATCATGAAATGCAAAAAGGATGAAGATGAACTCTGGATCTTTTCGCTTGTGAAAGTACCCTTCAGCAGATAAATACGTTTCCCCATCAAATTTTTCAGGGATTTCAAGAATTGTTTCAAAATATTTCACGAGGGAATGATATTGCTGCCTTACTGTGAACACGATCCTTGACTTGAAGTTCCAGCTTACTGTAGATCCTGTGGGTAATCTGCGATTAACAATATTTCGCAAAACTTCTTTTCGAGATGAAGATCTGGAAAAAATGGATGATAGACCATCAAGTGTCAGGAAAAATATGCAACATTCCTTTATATTTTGAGCGAAGAATGATAACACAAATTTCATATTATGCGCATAGCATCGAATGAACATTGCGTCTGGAAGCAGCTGCCGTACTCTGGTTTGCAATCCTATTAATTCCCCTGCCCTAACAGCTGCCATTCGTAAGTTTGAGCTATTAATTTAGCACCACATTTGTGAGTCTCGACAAAGGATTTAACGTGAAAGAACAGTTCTTCCGCAGTTTTTCCACTGCTTACATCGGAAAAGCCGAGAAATCGTTCGACCACTTCGGCATCTTCGGTTGTATATCTCAGTACTGTAGATAACTGAGATTTCTTAGAAATATCAAAAGTTTCATCCATCATGATAGCTGTAAAGAAAGAATTATAAATTTCTTTGTAGATGTGGGTTAGCATTCTTTGCTGAACAGCATCGATTAGGTCGTTTTGAATTCTGTTGGATTGGCCTGAAAATACCGTAGATTAATCCAGGTGCTGCTTCAGTAAGTGATCAAATTCACTAATCAGATTCAAAGTTTCTACATAATTGCCTCGATTTAATGATGTTTACGATTCGTCATGTCTACGAAAAGCCAGTTCTTGAATAGCTAAATAACACATGACACGAATAAGCCTTTGCAAACCATTGCGATTATGTTCCACCTTTTCATTATGTTTTGTGACAGACCTATTCTTCTGTTGATCCAATAAGCAATCGATTCTCACTGAGCCCAATGTCTTCAATTTTATGCAAGCCCGCAAGTGCTGCTCAGAACCTTCGGGGCGTTTCATGGTCTTATGCAAATTATTTAAGTCCGCATAACCAGTTTTGTTCCAAACGATTTTCTCATGGCAAAACAACAAACAAGGCCAACAGTACAGCTTTTGGTGTTTTGAAACTACCACTAATCCATTCTGTTTCGTAAATGGAAGCGTTGAAACGTCGCTTCGTATGTTTTATCTCCTTTCTTAAACGACAATGTTAAGCGAGTCAATTTTGGTGTTGGCCTTCCACTGCTAACACACTCCGGTTTTTCCCCAAAACTCAGGGAATCGAAAGATTTATTCATTAATTTTGCAACATTGTCCTCCACTTCATTTGCCATTGCTTTCCCTTTGTTCACTTAAACCAACGAATATGGAAAAAACCTCCTGCGAATGTTACAAACGTTACTACACGTAACACCTGTCGAAGCGATACACACAGTGAACATCGAGTTACAGGCAAAAGAAATAATGCTTCTCATTGGTGGATGCAACAGCGGCATTCGCATTTTGACCAGTCGTATGACCGGTTTCCCACAGCAGTTGATATTACGCCGAAGCCTCCACTGAAGTAGGAATTTGCAAGGTGAACAAAGTGGAACCACCTTAAAAGCCAGTTTCCTTAACGAAAGAGCTGGCTGTCGCTCGCGGTGTGAGGTCACAGGCAGATGCAACTCTGATTTTGCATTTGACAGCACTCTTCCGTACTTCCGTTTGAAAAAAATAATTTACATTTTGTTTTTGAATTAAACTCTTTAAAACCATTGGTATATAGTTTACATTTTCGTTCACAATTTTTTTTGTATAATTATTAGGGCATGCATTGCATGCGTTGCATACAACGACCGCACGCCACTGGTTTTAAATGTAAATCATAATGGTGTAAACTATTCAGCTTCCACCAATGGTTTTGATAACTGGAACGCCCATGTTTGCCTCATTTATACTGGTGTCGAAAACATTGAGTCCAGCCGAGTTGTTATTGTCGTTTGTACTGGAAGTTTAAGGGTGCATCAGGAGTTAAACCAGTTTTTTGTTTAAATTAAGTAATTAGTAATAATGTGTGAACATATACACTGGCGGAAAGTGAAAAATGAACACCAAGAAGGAGACGTCTGATACCAAAGAAAGTTATAGAGCATAATAACGGAATACAGAGGATAACGTAATCAAAACAGTATGGCAAAATACAACTGTATTTGCTGGTAAACTGAAAAATAACATTTCCATGTAACATGGTTGGTACGAGGTTGAACCGCCATGTACTGCGTCACACTGTGCAATTCTGGCATGGAGTCTGTCGTACAGATGTTGAATGTAAGTTTGGGGTATTGAGTTCCCAGCATCCTCAACCTGGAGGCGTAAATCGGGATGGTCGTGGCCGGCCGTGCAGACCGGATACGTCCTTGTCCCATAAAATACCACACGTACTCAATGGGGGACATATCCGGTGAAAGTGCAGGCCATGGAAGTTGTCTCACACCCTGAAGTGCATGTTGCGTTGCACGTGCCGTGTGTGTGCGTGCGTTATCTTGCTGGAAAGCACCACGATGGACCGACCTTACAAATGGCACAACAACGGGCACAATGATTTTGATGTAGGAGGTGCTGTTTAGCGTACCCGGTACAAACACTAGTTGTGTACGGGAGTGATACCTGATCGCTCCCCGCACCAGGAGACCAAGTGTAGGCCCTCTGTGTCGCTGACGGATGTAAGAAGGGTGGAGTCGCTCCCCTGTGCGTCTGCGAACACGCATACGGCCATCGGAGGCTCCCAAGCAGAATCTACTTTCGTCCCTGAACACGACAGATCGCTGTTGAGTTCTCCAGTGCAGAGGTTGGCGACATTACTGCAGCCGTTCCTGACGGTGAGCTGGATTCAGAGGTACACATGCCAGAGGCACACGTGCACGTAGTCCTGCATCCATTAGACGGTTGCGGATGGTTCGCACAGTAACTTCAGGTGCAACAGCAGCTTATATTTGCGTCACAGTGGATGTTCTGCTTGACAACGCCGCTCTTCTTATGCGTCGATTGGTCCGCTCATCAGTCCGTCTGTTACTCCCGGTTCCACGTCTTCTCGTGTGGGAATGTTCCTCGGACCATCTACGCCGCCATCGTACCACTTCCGGTACTTCCCGTCCAATTCGCTCTGCAATACGGCGATACGACCACTCGGCCTCGCGTAGTTCGACTAGACGACCTCTCTCAAAGTCCGATAACTGCTGAAATCGTACACGTCTTCCATGTCCAGGCATTGCAGCTTCTTCAGGATCTCCGCACGTGTCCGTACGCCGACGACTGATTACATTCACTTCGCCGTACTCCTTAAATACCACCGACGATAATTTGCATAATATACCGTGCTGTGGCGTAAGCGCTTACCGGTTGGTCCCGAAATTAACATGACTCCTACGTCAGATTAACCTCAAAAACATATGTACATTTCATGATCGCCAACTAATTCCTTCTTGGTGTTCTTTCGTCACTTTACCGGCAGTGTATCTTCTGCAATATTATTATTCTTTTTGTAAGGATAAGATCTACGCAAAATGTAGCCTTTGAGGAAAGAACTACAAAGCGTCGGACAACACGTCAAATGTTAGGGATAATTTAAAACAACTGCATCCAGCTGCTGTCGTATTAAATGATCCCAGAAGAAAACAATTCAGGAACAGCCCCACTCAAATCTTTATTTAATCAATTTCTCACGAAATGTTATCAACGTTTTACTGAATATTATAGAAAATATTATTTTTTAATACTAAACTACATAATTTTCTTCTTTGGCTTTTGTGAACAGAAACATAAAAAAATTAATAGAATACAAACAGAAAATCAGAATTAAGGGGTCACGAATTTCCTCAATCTTCAGGAAAAACATTTTTTCCGTGATTTTTTCGTACTCATTTCGGGAGCATATCGTCAAAACGTAGATTCCGTGCCACGGTGGCGCAGAAGTTTAAGCGGTGGCTTATGACCATTCGTCCTAGGTGGGTCTGGGTTCGAATCCCGTGAGGCATGGATTTTGTGCTTGTCTTACAGCACTGACTCTCTACCTTCCCTGAAACCAGTGGCCTTAAATCAGGGACATGCTAATGTTTACAGCCTATCGTGTTGCTCGAGCATTATATTTCTTGCATGCAGAACTCTTTTGTCCAGACTTTTTTAAATTATTTATTTCGATATGGTCGTTATCGTAGTGGAGATCTCCAGAGAGAGTTGACTGGCTGTCGACTTCCTAAAGCGGCGAGCTGTTAGAAACAAATACCAGTGGTTTATATGTATTTGTTATTGCTCATGAGTGCACTTGTCCTGGCCTTCTGCTTATTGCTTCACTTTCCTGGTATTTTCTCTGAGATTGAAGAACTCTTTCCTCGAAACATTCATTCATCTTGTTCCTTCAGCTTGCGATTACACTGCTTCCAATTTACTGATTGCTGTCCATCGTAAAGTGTCTTCAAAGTCATGTGCTGAGCCATTCTAGAACTACAGTCCATGACACATTTCATTTGCCTCACAGCGCTCAGAACAGAGTTTAATAATTGGGCTTGCCTGCCAGTTATAAGACGTATAGTTGTGATTTGCATATTTCCCCAGAAGCTAGAACAATATTGCTTTGGTATGTGGACTTAGCGTTCCCCATCCACATATCGCAGAAAAAATTTATTTATTCGGCCATTTCGTTTGGACTTATTCACAAATTTTTATTAGTCATTTTAATTCTGGACACCAGTGAATATATGTATAATAGAGGTCATTGAAACGTGTACTTTCAGAGATTGAGTAGTCAGTTAAATGCAACATTTTTTTGCCAGGCAAATATTTCAAATAACACTCAATATAATATTCGTACAAAAATTTATACTAAAATTAATTTTTCTGCTGTGGTTTGACTTCTTCAAACTTCAGTGTTCTAGTCTGGTGTTATTTATGCCGTTTCATGATTTTCACACGAGCAAACGTTCAACACCAGTTTGATCGATTTGCATGAAGGCATGCTGGTCACAATGTTTTAACTCTGCCATGTCCTTTTGATTTGTTATCATCCTTCTCCTATAAATCTTGACACATATAACATTCACAGACCATGAGTACAAACGAGCTATCGCTCTGCTCATCTTTTCTTGTGACCGTACCCACGAAACGTTTCTTCCCATTCTTAAGAGATAGATTCATTTAATATGCTAACAGGAAGGTAAGAGGTTTGTGGTATACAATATTAAAAAAATCTACAGAAGCAATTTGTTTTCTATATTAGCCATTTGATTTTCTACATTTACATTTTTATGTTCCGTGACATAAATATTAATGAAGGTAGCAAATATATATAAAAATGTTTCTGCTATCATTAAAAAACATGCATTTTAATAGTTTTCCAAAAAATTGTTGTTAAAGCACCAGTCATAATTACGTCCGGCATTTATTTTCGCATTATTTAAAGTCTTTAAGGACAAATGTTTGCTTCTACATTGTATCTGTAACGTTCAAGTGGTATATGGTAAAGATGGAGAACGTGGTTTTACTTGACATTTTGCAGTGCGCTCAAGTTCGATTTACGAACATTTAAAAGGTTGCCAACGATGTGTAAGTGCTAAACTGTCGTCTGAATCAATTGCGAAACAGAAAATTTTAAATACTTTTTGATATCAGTTGGTATGGCGTTAGGCTGATTAAACTCGGTTGAATTTGTGGAAATAAGGATTTTCCATTCTAGCGACGAGCTACATTAACGAAGAAAGAAAGAAAGGAAACGATTTTACTATTTTGAAAATGCATGTTAATTTATTTTTATTGTCATTTCTATTATTTAAGAATTGACGCTCAATCATATACAAGGGAGACGATGGAATAATTCCGGTAGTAGAGAAAAAAACATGTGTCATATAATATTGACGAATAGAGTTCCTTTCAAATGAGGAAACCGATTTTACAAGTTGTTGAACCTAATGATATTACGTTTTTGCTGATAAAATGTCGGAAAATTGAGGTAACTATAGGCACTTCAAAAGAAGAAGAAAATTATAATGTATGTATCAAAATAATCACCGACGGAAGCAACACAGCTTTGCCAACAACATACGATCTTCGGCATGTCGCCCTGAACAAAGAGGAACTTTCAGATGTGAAAAAACATTCAATGCTGTTTGAAAAAATTTTGAGTTGCAAATGATTTACCCGGTTGAGTTATGTCTAAGTGATTTAAGAAATCGTATTCTGATGGGGCAGATTAGGTGAATAATGGGCATGAGGTCAGGCTTCTTACCTAAACTGCTATATCCTTCAGATCACATGGGATGAAAATCGGAGTCCCGCTTTATAATGGACAAACATGGGAAATTTTCTATTGACTGACTCCGGCTACTGGGGGACAGTTTTTAATATATAGTCACAAGTTCTAGAAAATACTTCTCCGGCGTGACGGATCTAGAAGTTCTTAGGCTGGCCATGCTGTTTTCGTCGCATTTTCAATGCAAAATCTACTTACATGCGGAATGGTTAATAGCTAACAATATTGTTTAAATGGCATACATGGCAGCATAAACCGTTGAAAAATACATGTCATAGTTGTATTTTTCAACGGTGTACATTTTTTACTGTATCCGATGTTCGTTTTACAATATTTTTTTTATGTGATACATATTTTGAAAGCTTCGAAATATACTATAATTATTGCCAAACTGTGCGGTCAAAATATAATTTCTTTCTTTGCCGAACACTTTCTTTAAAAATGGGGAACAACGAATTTTACTAATGTTGTTAATGTAGAATAGCTTATTTTAACGTTTTAAAAACTTTCATTGGAAGACTGCCTGCACTTTCAAAATGTCTGGCAAAAGTAATGCATTTGCAGTTTGGATTTATTCTCCCTTCAAATTCTAACATTTCAAAGAAGGGTCTATGTAAGTCCAAGGTCGTCACAAATCTCTTTATTTTTAGAGATTTTAAGGGCATTTTTCACTTTCTCGCAGGTTAATATCGTTTCTAATAACAAACCAGAGGTTTAGTCTCTTGTCTTGAAGTTGTAGTTATGCCTGGCATAATAAAAAATTAACATTATTGAATTTTTAATCTACGCCTGTATGCATTAATATAAGTAGATAGCACAAGGAAACAAGTAGATACAAATAAACGCTGTCTAGATATCCTTATTGGAAAGCCTATTTTCCAGTAACCCATGATTTACATTATTGCTAACAACCCTTGTCCGAGGCTTGAAAATTGTGTTCAGGAATCCCTCATTTTCTCATATTGAAAATCAGATATTGTCTCCAAGTTGTAACTTAGTACCAGTAATTTACCAGAATACAAATTCTTATGTAATTAAAGAAGGAAAAGTTACACCTGGTATTGATGCAAAATATTTAAAAAAAAACGTCATACAAGATATTTTTATTTTGCGGGTTTAATTCTTTCGCTCCACTAGATCATATTCAGTCGCTAAAGTGTCTTCTTAGGGCGTTTCCGATTTCATAATTATTAATTATGCGTATTCAACTCCAGGGAAGTAGAAGAAGAGATTTCCTAACTTAAGTTGAGAGACCCGAACCCACAGCGCTCTGTGTCTTTTGGCCGGTGAAAGTGAAAAAAAAGGAATTGGGAACAGATTGCCCTAATAGTGTAGCACAAAAGAAAAGTATAAAAGAATTAGAGTGGATGGAGTATACGGTTTCCCGTTAAGTACTGAAGTTGTAAGCTACCCGAAATACTTACCTGCAACACTTCGCTCCGAGCAATTAATCCCGCAGCCAACGTCCGGCCCCCAGGAATCAGGGAAAGGACAGGGAAAAGGGAGCCTGAGGGAAAAGGCACACACACAAGAAAAATACCACAGAGAAACACTCAGTTCTCTCACTAAACCATGACTTGGAAGGCATCTAAAATCACAGAATTGCCGTTTGCTCAGTTTCCATGTAGGAGTCGGCTATTTGCATTGTTGCTCAGGGGTCAATTAGAGAAAAGAGTTTTTCCCTTTGGCTGGTGGGGAGGGTTTTATTTAACAACTATGTTTCTTCACATGTGTGAAGAATACCGTCTGTACACTAGTCCCAATTATTATTATTATTTTGCTAGTGTAGCTATGAATTGGGTTAATTTCTGGGACTTTATTCATAATAGCTTTTGGCCTTTTATATTTGTCAGTATTATTAACAGTATAATTAAGGGCCTTTCTGACCAGAGGATTAGGATGAATCTTAGCTTTTTCATAGTACCTTTTAGCTAAATCGTACATCGTATAATGGGTAGAATTAATATTTAACATGCTGCGGATAGCATGATTTGAAGTTCTTCTATCAAGTCCAACCATCATACGTAGGGATCTATTTTGAAATGAGGTAATATTATTTTTTGGCTGTTTTTTGCAATTACCCCAGATAGGACAGCCAGAAGTAATAACAGGTCTGATACAGGCTTTCCAGAGCAAAGTTTTATTGTTCCTGCTAAGCCTTTTATTTTTTATATTGGCTGAAGATTTTCTCTGATCTTAAGAGCTTTGGTCAGAGTTTCTTTAATATTCTTGTTCCAGTTCAGGTTGTGGTCCATAATAAGTCCTAAATATTTAACATCTTTTACCCAAGGTATATTTTTTCCAAACATTTCTATTTCAAAGTCTGGATTGAATTAATATTTAATACTAGAAAATAGAATTGCTTGGGTTTTTTCAGTGTCGATTTTGATTTTTCAATCTAAGAAATATTTCCCAAATTGTCCCACACAATGTTGCAGCATAAAAGTTGCTTGGTTTTTATTTTTCGTAGTATAAGCAAGTGCATCAACATGATTTTTCGTAGTATAAGCAGTGTCATCAACATAAACAGCTGTAGTCAGATTCCTGTCATTAAAGTTGGGAAGGTCTGACGTAAAAATAGAGTACAGCGTGGGCGCGAGTACACTGCCTTGCGGTACACCAGCTTCGATTTTTTTTACGGTTTTTTACAGATGATTTTTACACAGAATGTTCTGTTAGTCAGGTATGATATAATTATATGAATAATCCAGGCTGGGAAATCATGTGCTATTTAGCTTGTAAATAATTGCCTCATGTGGGCATTTATCGAATGTTTTTGCCACATCCAGAAATATGGCTGCTGTGTGTTCTTTTTTTATTATTTCTTCAGCACATTTTTCAGTTATTCTAGAAAGTTGATGCACCGTGCAGTGTTTATCTCTGAAACGTTCTTGAACAAATGGAATTACTGGGAATTCCTCACAGAATTGTTGCATTCTAATAAGAATTACTTTTTCAAATATTTTTCCCCATAGTTGGGTGCAACGAAATAGGTCTGTGATTTTCTGCAATAGCCGGATTTTTACCCGGCTTGGGAAGTAAAATTATCTGAGCGACCTTCCACTCATCTGGGAAGTAATTTATATCAATTGCTTTACTGTATATTTTGGTAAGTGTGTGCGCATTTGTTTCCGGTTATGTTTTCGTGACTTTCTTATTAATACCGTCCTTACCAGGTGCCTTTTTATTCCTGAGTTTGTTAATATGAAACGTACCTCCCTGTGACTAAGATGAAGTGGGTTTTCAAAGTCAGGTGGAATAAATTTCTTTCGGCTTTTAAAAGGGTTGTTGCAATTTTTTTTACAGTGGGATGCTGTCCGACTTCTGCAGCTTGTTCCGGGTTTGCGGACCTAAGAGAGGACGTAGCACTTTCCACTTTAAGTTGCTGCTTTCTGTGCCTTTTGGCCCATTTTTTTTTATTCACACCTTTCTGAGTGCTTTTATTTAGGGCTGTTCTTACAGTTTTTTTCTTTTTTTACTGGTAAAGTCCTCATAGAGATGCGCAATTACCCTAGAATTTTCGACATCCCCCACATGTTTAAAATAAGTGTCAAAAGCCTTTTGGGTTTTGATGGATGCATCAGTGTCAGGGAAATAATTTATTTTAAACTGTTTTTCAATTGAGTTTGCATAAATTTCCGCTTTTTCTTCGTCAGTTCTAACTACCGTCCCATCCTCTTTTTGAAGGGGTGGGAGTTATTTGACATTTTTATTTTGCAAGCTCGACGTAAGATTCCATAGGGTAATTTTATTTTTTTTATCCGAATCTTCAGAGTAGTCAATATGAGCTTCCTCTAATACTTGTCCCCATGACCCATTTTGAAATTTTCTAATTTTTTTTCCATTGCAACGATTTCATAAGAACGCAGGCAATAGCGTGATGAGTGGCAGCGCATAGTGTGTCCCAGCGAGTCGCGGTTAAATCGAATTACCTATGGTGACGTATCCTTGTTTGGGGACACCCTGGTGAACAGCTGTTAGAGTCCAACATTAGGCATCATCTTACGGACCCTACACCGGGTATTCTGGTGTGAACTACTGTTGGGCTCAATTCATGTTCCCGCGTCCTATGCAATGAAGCAGACAACCAGTCCCCGGTCTACAGTGGAAGTTTCAATTCTACATAGAGGACAATCTAGTGAGTTTAGTCTTCAAGTATTTGCAATAGGTGGTTAAATAATATTTGTTGTAAAGTTTCTGATCATCTTGACAAAAAGTCGTATACAGCGTGTTACGTAAATGGCGCATAATACCCCAGGGACTAATTTTTCGGGGAAATACAAGCAAAACGATGTCAAGTACATCTTGTAACTCAGGCCTTATTTACTGAGATATCGGCCTCTAAAGTTTGGTAACTTCATATTGGCAACTAACATAAAGCGCGTTTCCCAACAAGACAGACACACTCAAATGAATCCACAAACACCTCGCAATTATATGCAAATGAAGCCTACTCTACGTAACTACCTCGTAACAAAGGCCACAGAGACACATGGAAGTTGCGTTCGTTTTCTATGTTTTCTGTAAGAATATAGTGATGTAATACCCATCTGATGCACTTAATACAAATATCTCTCTCTCGAATTAAAAATGTCGTAACAGTGTTTCCAGAAATGCTGCACAACATGGATCATTGGGCAAGAGCACCATTCATACCTCATCTAGGGCTCGATCCTATTCCACCCACTTTGGCGGAATGGCTAGAAACCAGTGCTTCAGAAGTGTCTTTATTACTATTACATTAGGAAACCTCTCCCCCAGTAGAAATCTGGTACTAGGCGGCAGAAAATGCACTGAAGAAGAATTTGATAACATTTAAAATCTGTTCAAACATCTGAATTCGTGACTTTTTTCATGCATTATTGTTCCTTTTACTAGGCAAAATTACTTCAGACCAAAATTTGGCCTGGTTTCACAAAATTTGAAAACAATAATATTCAGTAACACAAAAATTTGCAGTATGCACAGAACCTTTTTCAACCCCATTGGGAAACATGAAACATCTTGAGTGTTTAGTTTCTTAAAAAATTGTCGTGCTTTACACACTTCCTCCATAAGAAATTCGACTGATGAATCAATATTACCAAGCCACTTAGGATTATATTTTAAAAATTGATTTTACAAATACTATACTGCAAATTTAGTGTTTAGATATAAGTAAATACAGTCATTGGACATAACCCCGCACGGGGATAACTGGTTTTCCAGTTATTTGGGGAGCGGCGCCCCCACGGCTCTAGCTGACCTTGTGACTGGTCAACATCTGATGTCATGCCACCGCTTGTTTTGTATTTTGGTACTGTTGGTGTTTGCAGGGACGGCTGTTCATCCAGCTGTTGGGGAGTCGCGGCCCCACGATCCCGAGCTGGTCTTGTGTCTCGCTTTTTTGTTTTTATTTATTTTCTCCACTGGCTAGTTGCCCGTGTTGTATACTCTACCTAATCGCTACCACGTTATGTACTAACACCCCGGTCTTGTGGTTTTGTTACCCTCCACCACTAACTGATTTATATTAACTGCTCAGTTCGTAGGTTGCTGAGATTCCGTTTAGGTTCCCTTCCAGGATTTCTCTTCTTTGGATTTCTTTTTTTCCTTTTACCTGGTTTGGGTGCTAGACCTACCTGCATGTTTGCCGCGTGCGGAGACCCGTGAGGCGGAAATGGGATGTCTGGCGGCTGAGGTCGCAGGAGACCGGATAAGTGCCTCCTGTGTACCAACACTCCTCTTCGACCCCGGCTTCCCTGTAAACGGGAGGCTAAAGACTAACCCACCTCTAGTCAGAAGTCTTGTACCAAGTTGTGTGCAGGGCTTTGGCGGCTTTTTTGTCGTATAGCACGGGAGGGTAAGCCCGGGGGCTGTGGGATCATGCCAAAGGCGTTGGCATGACGGTACCCGGAGGCTGAAGTGTCCGCCGAGTGCGTGTGATCACAGCCAACGGACTATATCTGCAACGTATAAGCTCCAGAACTGTTTCCAGCGTCATTTTCTTGGCTTGCAGACCTCCAGTTCTCCCCTTGTAGGGCTCGGTGGTGGGTGGAGTAGTCTGCAGACGAATCTTCCTCCTTTTTTCCATTTGTAAACACAAGAACAAAAACTCCAGATTTAAGTCACCTGAGAAACTGATCGTTGACAACGACTCTCCTTCGTCTTCTCAACTTACCAAGGCTCATACCCTTAAACGGTCTTTAGACCTTGACCTGGACCAAGAATGTGGAACCTCTTCTTCGGCAGCTGTACCAGTCGCTCCGAAGCGTCGTCTCCCCTCGATTGCTGTGACTACGCATGCTACACACTTACTTGTAGAATCCATCGATCCGAATGAGAGACTGTCTACCAAATCTCCTTTTTTTCATTTCTAAAGCTTTGGACGCTGCGGTTGGCCCCTTGAAGTCTGTGAGGAAGCTTCGCTCTGGGGACCTGCTTGTCCAAACTTACAGTGTTTCTCAGAGTAACACTTTTCTGCACCTCACTAGTCTTCAAGGCATTCCTGTAAAAGTGACACCTCACCCGTTTCTTAACACCTCTCGGGGTTTTATTTCGGAGTTTGATCTCTTGCCATGCAGTGAAGACGAATTGGTGACTGAACTTGCAGATCAAGGTGTTATTGCTGCACGTCGTGTGATGTTGCGGCGCGATGGTTCTTTGATTAAGTCTAAAAATGTAATCTTGACTTTTAACTCCCCGAAAGTTCCGACCGAAATCAAGGCTGGCTACTTGGTCTGTGGAGTCCGCCCGTACATTCCCAGTCCTCTGCGCTGTTTCAGGTGCCAGAGGTACGGGCATTCCCAACGTTTCTGTAAGAGTTCCGCTCGTTGCGCAAATTGTGGCTCCAGTGAACATGACGGGGAGGGTTGCACTTCTGCGGCCTGCTGTGTTAACTGCGGTGAGGCCCATGCAGCTTACTCCCGCAACTGTATGAAATGGAAGGACGAGATGGCGATCCAGCGCCTCAAGACCCTTAAAGGCCTCTCGTACCTTGCTGCCAAGGCCAAGTTGGGTATTCCCAACAACCGACAGCGTACTTTTGCCGCAATAGTTCAGTCTCTGCCACAACCCGTGCAGCCCTTTGTTCCGCGCCCTGTAGCTCTCGCCGCACTTGCCAAGCGATCTACAGCTGAACAAGCGACACAGGTGGATTTCCCCGAGCTCCAGCTTTTTCGAATAGCTGAGTCTGCGCCTTCTTTTTTGAAGACGACCGACTCTTCCAGTTCCCAGCAGACAGCCTGCACGTGCGGAAGACCCGGCCCTCAATCCGCAAAGGTGTGCAGTGTCCATCCAACTGTCGCGGTCCACCTGACCAACATTGCAACTGTCTCGGACTCAGCGAGGTCCCCACCCTCAACCAACATTATAGAGGAACATCGGGGGAGGAGAGTGACAGTTCGTCCCCAGCCTCAACCAACATTGGAGAGGAACATGAGGGGGAGGATAGTGACAGTTCGGCCCCGTCCTCGGCCAGCATTGCATTGGAGTGTGTGGGGGAGGAGAGTGACAGTTCGGCCCCCTCCTGGTGACTCATCCCATGTGTAGTAGTGTTCGATTTTGTAATGTGTTTTATCATTCTCATTCCTCAGTTTTACTTAATCGGCTTATTTCTCACCATTGTACCATGTTTTTCATACTGTTTGTTTCATTGTCTTTTTTGCGGTCGATCTTTTTCATCAAATCTAGTTTTACTCTGCTCATGAACATCTTTCACTTTTGGACCATCAGTCTGTTTTAAACCTTTGTATACGGTTTTCTGTACTTTTGTTTTCTTTTTGTGTGTCTTGTGTTTGGCGCTCTTTGGCCAACTATGGCCCTTGCGCCACAAAAATTTATTTACCTACCCACCATTGGACATAAATTACTGCATTCCATCTTAAATTCATTCTGTCACGACAAAATCGAGTTCAGACAATAACGCAGATCTCAGCATTGCATAAATGGTTAAAATAAAAAAAACCCAATGAGATCCGACAGTATTAATTGCTAGTTTTGTTTTCAAAGATCTGTGTATGCTGTGCTTTGTTCTTACCAGGTACTATTACATTCTTACATAGATAAAGATCTTTCACATGACAATCCAGTGCTATGAAATTCATGTATATGAAATAACGTGTGCATAAGTACTTTAAATGTGTAAATGGTTCATATAAAAAAAATTACTTATATTTATGTTTTATGTATAATAAATGTAAATATCTTAAATTAAATGTTTGTATGTGCTTAAAACGCAATTTATTAATTTGAAAATCGAGAAAAGTTATATCTTTGTGTGCATTTTTATCTGAAGTTATATTTTTTCACCACAAATAAGGCACACAAGTTTGGAACAGTAACCCTATAGAAATAAAAGATGTTCTTCTCTTTCACCATTAGCCGATGAGGTACGTCACTTAACATTGTACGTAATTAAGCCGATTATATACAAAATGACAGAGACGGCAAATTACGTGACATTAAAACGAGTATATTTCGGTTAATAAAAACAAACATAGTGTTCAGTACGGAACAAAGTACCGAATTGAGAAATGTGTGCTTCAAAATGCAGCGCGTCACATGGCGGAAAGAAGTGCTGTTGCAGCGGAAGTGAGAAGAACATCGCCAGAGAGACGAGGAGAATGCATAGTGAAGACTACTTTGTTTTCCCTAATGTAATTTTATTATCTCTCGTAAGTAAAATTTATCGGAAGCCTTTCGGTGTTTTCTCCCCTCCACATGCCAAGTCAAATCACGCTTCGCAACAAAAAATCTGTGCCCTTTACAGTTACATATACAGCAACATACAGATCTGTTTAAAAAAAATAGGTTCCTGATTTCGTTAAACACATTGCAGTAGAGCAAGGATACAACCCTTCCCTTATACAGAAGGCTAACAAATTTCCGGAAACCAAAGCCTATCTGCACGCTAATCCATGTGATGCGTCCATTACGAGAGAATTTTGCTAATATTCCATTTTCCCGTAGCATTTCCTTCAAAATTTAGAAAAGTCTCGAAACTTAATTTTAAAGTGATTTCTAAAGCCATAACAAAATGAATATTTTTGGATCAAAGGAATATGTTACGGGTAATAATTCGTGGAGAATTTACCGAAACCCATGTGAATGTGACCCTCAGTATATAGGACAGACTTAGAGCCAAGCGTTTCGGTTGACGGAATGCAAGACCTACATTCGGAAATGTGACCTAAAGAACTCATCGACGGATAAACACTGTAACGAAATGACAATAAATTTATATTTGCAAACGCGAAACAATTTGACAAGACAGATTCAACCACCAAACTTGAAATTCTGGAAGCTCTCCGGCTTTCTATTCATATCAGAATTCTTCGCAACTTATTAATGACATGGCATGCAAACCATATCTATCAAGCGCGTGGAAGCAACAAACCAAAACTAGTGATTGTAAACACTGTTGCTGATGTCATATAAGATTTGAGAATTTGCATGCCATTAGTCCTGGGAAACTTGGTCTACTTGAAGAATAAAATATTTGTGAGCAACCTATTTTCTTAATATACCTAATCGCCACAAAGAATGTTGTGACCGATTTCGTGGTACTTTGTCTATCGTTATTTTTTTTAAGAAAACCTCTTAGATATTTGGTTGCTTCTCAATGTAAAAAAATATTGTTACTTTAAATCTACGGCCATCTTACGCCTTTTTAAAATCACACGTTTTCTTGCTGAATACTGGACAACTATGTTTAAGGTGATGTGTATAGTCCCAGATGTGTTTAGTCCTAGATTTGATCGTTATGAATCTTCGGTGGCGCGGAAACAGACAGAGGCGTTTAACACAGTTTGACTATTTCCTGTTTAAAAGTCAACTTCCTCATTCTCATCTGACCTTGGAGGCTAGTTCGATCCTCAACCGACGGACTAATATATCTTATCAGGGGATCGTGCTTCGCTGTGAATATACCAACTTGTCTACGGCTGCAAAAAATCTTTAAGCTCTTCTGTTGAAGTGCAGAAAATAGCGACATTCTGGTTGGAAACTGTCCAGAAATTAACATTCTGAGAGCAGTAACTGAAGAGATCATGCACCGAAATGTATTTTAGGAAACAAGCAGAATTTGGAAATGTACCTTGATTTACAATATTTTAAAGGTACATCATACTTAGTTATAATGTTCTCCAAAATTAATTCCTTGTATACCAACGAATATATCATAAATATTTTATATATCATTTCGAAATCAGTAGTGATCTCAATAGGTTTGTAGAATGTCGTTTTGAGTTCAGTAGTGGCCAGTTTTAGAACAAATTTCTTGTTAGGCATCTTTCATTACTTAACTTCAGTGCATTTGGGTAGGATGTTGAAAAAAGAATCAAGCAAATTTAACTCAAATTATCCATTCATCCCGATTGTGTTTCGTATGATTACGAAAATCAAAAAGAAAAATGATGGTTTGTGATATAAAAAATAATGTCGTAAAAGAAAAAAATAGCCTTAGTTGTTGGTTTAAATAAATAAGTCCTAAAATTAAATTTCAGTTCGATAATACGTATGCAACATTAATGAAAACGACTTGAACGACGTTTTGTAGGACTTTTAAACAGAAGAGTTTTAAATTCCAAAAGCTGTTGCTCGCAATGTGTTAATCTTGCTGTAAATCTTGATCTTCGAAAGTATTGTTTTAATTCCGCTAACTGTTTCTGTTCTGCGGTATTTCGGAATTTAGTCATGTTTTCGATATTTTCACGTTGAAAATTAGAAAAAAAATAAGCGATTTCATTTTTATTTAAGATATCCTCAACAAAAGTTGGATTTAGGATTTACTCATTATTATAAATATCTCATTTTGGAACAACCGCTTTGTCTGATTCAGTGCAGCAATTTCGTTTAATGACAACTTGTATGGAGCGAATGGAAAATTGATATTATGGTAGGTAGGAATTCGTAAGCTTTTAAAAATTTGACGCTTTAAAAAAAATCACCTTTTTGTGCTACCTTTAAAGCGTATAATTTTGTACCGACTCATTTCATATGCATTTAACCGCTTGGAATAAATTAAAACCATTTATGAGAGCAGAGGTATGAAATGTTGATGCCAAAAGTCGTGACTCAGACATAAGTAAAGCTTTAAGGGATAGGAAAACCCAATTTTTCCTACTGAAAATTGTGATCGCAGTGCTTCCTTTGTGCAGTTCAAATTTCCGTTATCAAATTAATCTGCAAAAATGGAAGCAAGTCCCTGACATACGAAAAAATTTTCAGGAATAGAATATTACTGGCTAAAGACTAAATTTTTTCTTGGCAGTTCACCATTGCCTTACCAAATAGAATAAGGCTAACCTGAGGATAACAGTAAGCAACTAAAGTTTTGTTTCTGTTGTTAATCACTGAATGTCAACGTTCAGTAATTCTTAAACTTGCGACACTGGGTATTTCTTCAACGTAGCGATCCTGTTTCAGAGAAAACATTTCAGAAGAGCACCATAAATCATGATATGGTTTTCCTTTTCCGTATATAACAGATATTTAACTGATTGTAAAACCAGAAAATGTCGGTAATATCGTTTCTCTCTCAATTTAGAGAACAGGCGTTAGAAGCACACTTTACAGTAACTCCATGTAGCTCTCAGATTTAACATATGCTTTACTTGTAATTAGTGTTTAGAATTTTACAGAAGTAGTTCTTCAAAATTGGGCAACCTTGATATTGATGTCGACGTAGTGCTCAAAAGCATTAGAGGAATTGTTAACCTGTCAGTAAGACTTAAGATTAATTCTTATAACGAGTATGCAAAGTATTGCACGTTTCATGATGTAATCACATTTTGGAATTCAGACGCAGTTTCAGAGAGAATTCCCAGGATTAACACGAAAAGCAAAGCAAGTACCCGCGGTGTTACCTTATTCTGTACACTGCGAAAGAGGGATGTCACGTGACGTCTAAGTATTTACATAACAAAGACAGAGTTTACAGGGATTTTCGCCTGTTGAATGAACATGTTTATATTTTAACAAACTATGACCAAAACTGTCGTAATGATTAATATGATTACGGAAATATTCTATCACTAAAACAGACTAGTTTTTTTGTAACCATAAGAAGAAAGCAAATAAAGATTCTGTCAAATCGACATTATATTAAAAGTGAATTTTCTTTAGTATGTGCGTATACAAGTACAATTCTTTCCTGGTCTGTAAATTGTTCACAAAATCTCAGAAAATTACCTGTTAATTAATACAGATTTCTAAAATATTACCGCCAAATGTATAGCGCCTTCTTTATTACCGATGTTCCGTTATTGAAAGACATTTTTTCTGATTTTTTTAAGTTCATAACATTATAATTATAATCATAGCAATTGAAAGTTTTGCAATTTGTTTTAATTAGTTGCAATTCAGCAAACACTGTAATCAAATTGCAATTCAGAAATGTATTTCTTAATTGCGAAACTAAACCTTACGTTTTGCACGGTATGCAAGTATTAGATCGGCTAAAAATCTTGCAGGACCTAAAAAAAGATTTATATGCATATACACTAATAAAAATGTACCAAGTTTTAAAACGATTAAACCAAAATTCATGAACAAACTATGTTTCCTGGTAATTCTCGGAAAGAAAATTTGCCACATTCAAACTAAACCCTCGCCAGAAACTAGACAGATCTTTTCATTTAGAAAGATCCACTGCTTCCATTGTGTGTGGTACCTGATAATCACGCCATAGCCAATGTATCTTACAAATTAGGTAACGACTGGAAGTGAATTTTTATTCACTTACTTGGAACTGCTATTTTTTCTGATGACGTCAATCATTATATTTTGGTGTAACTATATAAACAAATTTTCCAATAATTTAGTAAAAGTATCGTTTAAATTCCTAGGAGAAACAGCATTAAATTTATAATTCACTCGCATTCCTTTTAATATAAATATAGCCTATCTTCTTACTAATGCACTACAGATACATGAATCACTTTTTGTCTAGAAATCAAATTTTCATTCAGAATATTCGTTAATCTCTGCTAATTAAAAATATAGTGAACACCCATTCATCTCAACTTATTAAAAATAATCATGAAAGTGAAAAAAAACGCGAGGTATTTCGAAAAGTGGAAGGCAGAGTTCTGGGTACTTCACAAGCACACTATAAAAAAGTTGCTTTGATTCCAAAATGTATGAGATAACCTATGCTACCGCAGTTTCTTGTCGAATTCCAAATAATCGTCGTATGTCTAAGATGAAGTAATGTTACAAAGGTTGAATCGAAAGTTTTGCAATATTAGGATCACTTTGTGTCTTGATACGTACCACTACGACAAAAGCTGACAAGCATGCAAAATATAGGACATGCTGTTGCACCGTCTTCAGCCATCTGTCTGCCAGTTCTTCGGGTCCTCTGAGATACCAGTTCTTGTTCTTCGACACAAAGAACCTCTTCTTTTCACCAGCCACCTCCTCCTGTATGTTGAAGTGCGAGCCGCGAAGATAGAGGACAATGGACCGGAACAAGCAGTAATCCGACAGGGCAAAGTCTGGTCTATATTCTGGGTGTAGCATCAGTTAGATTACAAAAAGTTCCTCGAATTTTTCCCTGGTCGTTCTCGCGGTATGAGGCCGAGGGTTACCCTGCTGTATACGAGCGGGCTTTCTGTTTATGACTGTCGGTACGTCTCATCCAAAACGTCATACATCAGCTCCAGACGTTCAGAGTAGAGGTTGGCGTTGATGGTCCGATTATCTATAACACATTCGTAATGGATTATCTGCTGGAAATTAAGCGAGACACTGAGTATTGCATTGATCTCGAAGCGCCCACGTCTGTTCACAGGTTCTGGAAACCAGCCCGGGATAAACCACTGCCGTTGTGTGTTAGGATTAGGGAAATAAACCTACTTTACACGTCTCTTGATGAAACGCAAATCTCGCGGATTTTCTAGGAGTTTCGTGTAAACGTCCACCCGGTGGTTTGCTTCAGCTGGCGTCAGTTCGTGACGGACAATGCGGTATCACATGTAGACATTGCCGAGATCCTGAAAGTGACGAGCCACCGTGGTCTGTGATATATCCAGCTCTAATGATAAACTCCGAGGGCTGGTTGTCGAATTAGCCTCTAGGGCCTTGCGCACGTCCTCCCTGCGAATCCATGATTCGCGGACTACCTGACCTTGGATAGTAGTCTAGGTTTCTGTCACCTGAGCGACAGTTCTTAAACCACCTTGTTGCAGTGCTGTAGTCCACGCAACATTCCATTTTCGTGTGACAAATGTTTCCTGTTGCTTGTGCAGCGTTATGGTAGAGTTCAAACTCGTTAATCAAAAGTTCCCGAATTAGCCGGTTGTGGCTGTTCGTCTTTCCAGCGTCCAAACCACTGATCAGAACGACGATATGTAACGCTGTTCCCAGCAACGACAACTAATATATATTCCTTTCGCCTGACTGCATTGCCGAATTGAACTTGTTTAAACACGTGACCTACCCGCCCCAGCATATGCGTTTATGCAAATATTGAAAAACGTTCGACTCATCCTCTGTGAGTCTGTAACTTCCCTTTCCTGAAATTGACAAATGTGAAAGTCTCATACGAATTTCTGCTAACTACAATATTTTGTTTACGTACGCACCTTATTTAGTAACAACCCTCATTTCTTCTTTTATTAACAACACTCTCAGTAATTGTTTTATGTTCACTATCATTCTTGATCACGTCTTGTTAAATAACCCTCCGTGGATTTCTTCTTCAGGGACAAACTCTGCTGAAGATGGCGGATTTGACCTAGAAGAGATATATGCAGGATATTTTTAAGTTCATTGTTTTTCAGAACAGCGCATCTGACGGTAAAGGAAGGATTTTTTTATTTTAATGGAAGTACTGAAAAGTGGTTTATTTATAGGCTAGTTTCTGACCCTGCATCGATAAGGGAAGCTCCGGAAGGAGTGATTTGGCGAACAAACCTGAGGATCAAACGAAGGTTAGAAGAATGTATTACGAGTTCTTGTATTCAAAATTCTTGTACGGTACTGTGGTTATTGCAAAACTAAGTACTATCGCATAAGCTCTAATCTGGGGCCGTAAAAAATTTAATATCGAAACAATACGTAAAGAACAATGTGCTCATGAAAATTAATTGCTATTTTGAAGTTATTTTGCACGTAACTGTACAATCACTGATTATGAATATTTTCAACGTTTGTACAAAACATAATGTCAGAAAGAGGTAAATATTCAAATTGTGGTCGCAGGAGGGTAAACTTCACTAATCATCAGTAAGGTGTAGGGCGAAAATGGCTCATGGATGCCAGAGATGAGCGAAGGCTATCCCTTATGGTATAAGCAAACAGAAAAGGGGATACTGTGGCACAACTCTTAGGTAATTTAAATGCTGGTGGCGAGAGTAGTGTGCCACATCACCCAGTACATCGGAACCCTCTGAAAATGGGGCTGCGTGTTCGCAAGCCGTTACGAATATCGATGCTGGACTTGGTACGCTGTCAAAAGCGCCTGAAAAGATCACGCAAGAATCAAATCTGTACCTTGTATCATTGGAAGAAATGTGTCTGATCCGAGGAATCTCGTTTTCTGTTGCACCATATGGACGGCCTAGCACATGTGTATCGTTCACCTGAGCCAATGTTGGCACCAGAATAAACCGTGGGAAGAAAAGTAACAGTTGGACTAAGTGTAATGTTTGGGCAAAATCCATCTGAGAAACCCTGGCTGAAGTCATTCATGTGCAGCAAACTATGACCTCTAGCACCTACCTAAATATCATTGCATACCTGTACCTGAGTTGGCACAGTATAAATACTGGACTTGCATCCTAACAAAAATAGCTGTCCATTTATCAGAACTGGAACTAAGGGAGTGCCATTGTCCGAATGTATATTCTGGTTATACGCCTTTATATTATTGAAATGAGACTATATAACAAGGCTCTCAAGCAATAGGTAAATATTTCGAAGAATTTAGGTGGAACATTTTGGGTTGGAAGATCTCAATAAACGGCGCCCCGTGAAAAAACTTGCAGTTATAACCGTGAGAGTTAACAATTTTATAATTTTTTGAAATTTAGCTATTGCCGGGATGTCCTGTAGAGCTCATCATTTTTTACCGGTTAATAAAACTTCTAAAACAGAAGTTTCAACGAGCGACTTTGAAGCCAGTTTTTAAAAATTTGAAGATTTACGAATTCAATGAGAATAATATATATATATATTTTACTATATACACACTCGAGTAACATTATTGTGACCAACGCCTCCTTTTGACGTCAACAGCGCTTAGCCAATGAAAGAAGGCACTTGTCGTGAGCTGGCTTAGAGGGTGTATAAGGTGTACTCTCGAGAGTCTGAAAACATACTCGATGCATGTCATGTATAAAAGGAGTGATTGATCAGATTTGCAAAACGGAATGGTTATCGGCTTTTGTGTCTAGAGTAGCAGTATTTCTGAAACAACGCAGTTTGTGAATTGTTCGCGTGCTTCTGTGGTTAAAGTGTATGGTGATTGGAGAAATGGCACCATTGCAAATAAGCGACGTCGAAACTGCCGAGCAGCACGTGCCACTAATTTGAGAGGTGAACGTCGTCTTTCCTACTACGTGAGGGCCGTACAACACGCTATAGTGAAACACCTCACTGACGGAAATGTGTCCGAAATGACAGTTCAGCGAACCCTGCTGCGTATGGGGCTCCGAAGCAGATGGATATTCACTGAAACTATGCTAACGAAGGTGCATAGGCCGAAAAGGCTTACATTTGCACCACAGTATCGGGATTGGACCTCCACTGATTGGCAAAGCATTGCCTTCTCCGATGAGTCACGTTTCTTGCTTCATCAAACGGATACTTGTTGGCGTATAAAGCAAGAAACATCGAAGAACAAACACTTTTCAACCACTGCTGGCATAGCACAAGCTAGTGGGGGCAGCGTTACATTCTGGGGAATGAATTCGTGGCTTTCTGTGGTTTCACTTGTAACTGTGGAAGGCATTTTGAACCGAATTATTTATGAATACTCCTTGCAGACCACGTAGAGTCATACACACATTTTGAGTTCAATATCGTGTTTTATTTCTTGGACAATCTATATTTTATTACTCGTTATACTAACTGAAGAAATTTTTTACAGTCTATCATGATTCAATTCAGTAACCAATCTTCCCATCTTGCGTGTAAAGCTAAGTACAATGTTCTTGGGACGAATCAGTAATACTCACATAGAACCGCATATATGCCAATAGATTTCAGACGTAAGAACCAGTAATAATGTTTTAAGGCTGAGAGAAATTTACTGACTTAAAAATTCACAAACTATCGGGTTCATACAAAGCAAGGGATGTAATATGTCACTGAAATATAATTTTGTTAATTTCCACTGCAATACCTTTTCTGAGAGCCCAGGAGCTGTGAGCAACGAACATGGTAAAAATGTCATAAAAATGTTTTAATAATGGACATGCTGTACCAATGCAGGTGGTATCTCAGTATACTAACTTACTGCTGCTGGACACTAAAAAGAGAATATTAAGACGCGAAATACATATTAACAGTTACTTTTGACTCACGCTTTTTGAAAGATGTAATTGTGCGGTTTATTCAAATTACAAACGTGTTCCGCTGCAAAACCTTGCATGCTAGCAAAGAAGCTAATATAATATTTGAGTTCAGCGTAAAAATACAATGTACTTTTAAATCACACATTATTTCTTTTGGGACAAAACAATTCAATCTGTACCAGTTTTGTTTGAAACATTTTTATTAGTATTTTTTTTACCGTCAGCCTCATGAAAGTCCTGAGCAAATGCATGATCCAAATGATAAATTAATCAACATTAATAAAGTTAGTTTTTGACTCACAGTACCGATTTCTGATACGTTTTTTACATTGACTAGTTTACCTAACATACACTGGAGTGAGTGTCTGTTAAAAGGAAATTGAGTTTACAAGTTTGATGTAATCAATGGCCAAATCGAAACATAATGTTGTCTTATGTTTGGTTAAAGAATGAATGAATAATTAATGCAGACTTTGACGTAGGCTAAGAACATCAAACAGAAGTCATCGTTCTTTCCACGTTTATAAGTGAGTCACTGAAAAATTCTTATTGACCGCCAAACCAAATAGCAGATTGCTTCTTCGAGCCTCGTACAATTCAAGGCCGCTGTGGTGCAGTGGAAGCATATCCGGCGCATAACTGGAAGACACTGGGTTCGACTCCCGGTGGAGGCGAACGAGAAGTTTTCCGTGACTCACTTATAAACGTGAAAAGAGCGATGACTTCTGTTTGACATTCCTGGTCCACGTCAAATGTCCGGAATAAATATTAATTCGCCTTATAATTATTTGTTCAGTTCCTGCTTACCATCTTTGGTGAATCCTCAGCATTATAAATATTTCGAGGCATTCTGTGGTTCAATAATTCGAGGCATTCTGGTGCAGTGGAAGCATATCCGGCGCGTAACAGGGAGACCCTGGGTTCGAGCAATTCGTGGATTCAGTACACATGCATGTTATAAATAAATTCGTACTTAAAGGCAGAAATACTGAACATAGAAAAAACTTCGATGAACTTCGATGATTCTGTTCCTATATTCTTAATGTGCTAAAGTGACTTCAAAGTAGAAACGTATGTAAAGAGGACCTCTTATTATATATATATATATATATATATATATATATATATTTATTTATTTATTTATTTATTTATTTACAGAAAAGTAAAAGTAATTCATTAATGATTGGTGTACCTTTTAACCATTATTCTGATCAAGCTAGCCACCCTGAGATCGGAATGCATTGGTTGCAGTTTAAGAAAATAAACGATCTTTAGATGTGGGTTGTAGCACGAAAGCAATTTAGGGAATTGCGGTAGAATTCTGACCAAATGATGAGGTGACACGCAGGTATACATGTGCAAGAGAATGAATAGCATAGATTATATTATGTAAATCATCAACAGAGAGTTGATTATTAGACCATTTATTCAGACACACAAATACTTCTAAATGCCATAGCTGGGAAGCTGTTATTGTTTCCCGTCTAATGTGAACTGTTTTTTAATGTCAATGTTATGGGGCAAGAGTAATTTAGTCCGCTTTTCTAATTTGAAGTAATATTTTTATATGAATGAAATTACTCTATAGTAGCAGTCCTGAATCTTCGGTAAAATAGCTGTGTGTCACACACCTTCATATACCAACTTGTCAAACTAATTGAAAGCAAAGTTCCTGGAAGAAAATAATTATTAATGTAATTGTAAGAATAAATTACTGAAAAGTGCGTGAGAAAAGTATTCGTTTTCTTACTGGTCATATACTCTAAATGTATTTTAAAATTAAAAAAAAATGTTACATATATTAAAACAAAATTCGACGTTCAATGATATTTTGCAAATATATCAGTCTGCAAATTCAAGAGCATTCTTAAACGTACTTTTTTTGCAAATTGGATATACGAACTTTGATTCTAAAATATAGTAGTCATGTATTATTACTGCCTTCAATACGAAAGAAACACAAATGCTTTAAAAATGTGTTGTAATTTAGTTTCCAAAGAGTAGCACATACTTTATTTCAAAATAGTACTGAATCGTATCTGACTATTTTGTTTGGGATATACAAACCCACCTGTCCCCACCCGAAAAGAATAATTTTATAATAATATATTTTTTAAAGCGTATTTTACGCTTTAATGTACATCTTTTCAACACCGTTGGCTGTAAAGGGAGTGACATGTAGTCTTCTCCTTCAGGTTACGTACACTGTTGGCCCATGAATTGAGTGGTATTTCCTTTCAAATCTGGGGAGTATTTTGATTTGGCGATGAGGCCTTGCCCCTTAAGGGTTGTGAACGAAGCTTAGGATATATTTGACAGCAGGTCGGGAAACTCTCCTTAACCACAGATAGCATAAAAGCAGTGTTGGTATCTCTAGGGAGACAACCAATTTCAATAGGTGGCGCACGAAAACAAAAGACAAGACTACCTTGCAGTCTTGTGAGAATTTCTCTCTCTTTGTATTCTATATAATAGCCATCACATTTTTTATTTCTTTTTATATTTTCACGCCTGCAATCTTAAATAAGTTTCGCATCAGATAATATTCAGTTTTTTTTAAGAATTATAAATGTTTGTATATCCCTTCAACACGAACTGTTCGGAAAAATTTAGAAAGAATCGTAAAGTTTCTTTTTCTCTATGACGAATGTCATTAGCAGACATTTTCCATAATTTCAAAAATGCAATTTGTTGTCCTGTAATTCCCTTCTTGAGAAAAAAAAATCTATATTTGTAAATCGAAGCATGTCGTAATAAACCAAAGATTTTACTTTAAAAAAAACAAAAATCTTTTGAAAAAAGAAAAAAAAAAGAACAAAAAAATGACACCCCACATTTGTTAATACAATGTTTGACAAATAGCCAAATTTACTGAATCATATGCTCATCGCTACTTCTTTCTATTGTAGTTTGAAATTCCTTTAATTGTAATTTTATTTTGGAAATCATTACTGCAAGTAATAATGCTAAACAGCTTAGGTGTGTCAAATGTGTGCTGTTCCATAGCCAACAGTTTCAATGTAATTTGATTAAAGGAATCTCTAAAATTCTGAATTCCTTTTACCTCCTGAGTGCAATACATAGGATAATTATGGGTATTTTCATAATTGCAGGTAATAAACGTATAATATGATTTTCACTAGCCAACTGAAACGCGAGTTTTTGGAAGATTTTCGTTTATATTTGAAATTATCATTCCGAGAACATAATTATCTGATTCTTGTTACATATTTATGATCTTCCAGTTGCTTCATGTCTTGATGGTTTTAATAATTAAGGTAATGTTTTAGAAAGTTTTCCACAAAATATTATTGTCCATAATTATATAAATATGGTAGGCTTTTCCTACAAAATGTCACTGTGCGTAAACATATTAAAACGTGCATGCTACGTCTAAGTAACTCAGGGCGGTTAATTGTACGCCGTTCCTTGTTCAGGACAGTTGTTTTAATCGGAGTAGAGCCAGCGTATATTACAAATACGCCATCAGTCAACGTTTTGGTGGTTGAACGCCATCCATACTAGGACGACAGGATAAATTATAATATCATGGCTCTGTTACGTAAGCGGCGGCGTGACGCACTTGCGTCCTTCCTTTTGTGGCTTTGGAACAGTGATTTACGCTATTACTAACACTGAATTATTATTTGCAAAGCATTGAAATTTTAATGCTCCAAATAATTATCGTTATTTGAAATCGTAAGGTTGCAACGGTTATTTATTCTAATGAAAAATTCCTTTGGATACAGTCTGCATTTTGTCAAGTTTCATCTACCTGTCAAACCATGGTTTTGCTATTCTTCTTCCGCGTGTAATATGTATGCAAACATTTTTTTGCAATTTTACCTAATAAAACAAGTCAGGAAAAGAAGCAGAAGCTATATTTATTTGCATGAATGAAGAAGAGTAAGAATTTTGCGTAATTTCAGTAACACGTCTTAGTTTCAGAACTTAACTAGCGTTAATATCTGTGATTGAAGTGGTGGAGCAGCGTGACGAATGAAAAGATGCCGTATTCAGCGCTTTGTGTCGCTGCACTATCGGTGCATAGCGTTGCCAATCGCGTGACTCCAGAGGACGTGATCATCTGTCTGATCTTTCTGCAAATCATGCACGTACACTTTTCAGCCTTATATCCTTGTTTGGGATGGTATCAGTTTCAAAAGCCGTTCTTCACTCTTACGCACAGTTTGTTGGACAACAGATCTTTGATACGTTAAGAAAAAAGTGTTGCAGCACATTCGTTGCTATATCGTTACTGATGTACAGTTTCAGGAAGAAAACATCAGCGCCCACTCTGCCAGCGCAAACTGGTAAGCACCTCGCGAAGTCTTTGAATGCGGAACGTCAGTGAACATAGAATAGTCAGGACATCATTCGTGCCTATTTTCCAGTCGATGTTACGCATTGTTTCAAAATGTATATCCTACCGTCGCTGTCATAAGAACTGTTCATATAATTTCCTTTCCTCTTAATGTTGGTGATGCTGTCTTTTGTTAATAACTTCGATGACATATTTTTATTGCTTTTGTGCCCGGTGCCGCATTGAGGGCACCTTCAGCACACCACTAACTTTGAACTCTTATCACGAATCCACCTCATGACTGAGAACGATTGTTGCTCTCCCTTTCGCAATTAAACAAGTTTCACCCGTAAACGAAAGTCATATTACCTTGAAGCAGCAATACTTTTAACAATGTTTAATATTTTCTAAAACCAATGCGTTTGGATTTAGAACATTCTGCTAAAATATTAAGCAGATATAAGAATTTGAAATTAAACGGTAACTTGTTACGCTCTTTGTATATGAAATTAAGTTCCGTCTCCCTAATCGGTTCGATATACATTGCTATAACCACAACCTTCGCTAACACCAAAAAAAGTGGACATTCACCATATTTCGAAATGATTCCACATTTGCGGGTTTCTCTCCATTTTATACATTTTATATTTCTGCGACCGGCATATTCACACTAATTTGCGCAAAGGTACATCTAAGTTGCTATTTGCTTTTCCTTTTTTTTATTTGGACATGTGATTTAGTATATGACACACAGGTAACAGAAAATCGTATTCTCATGCAGCTATTCTATAATAACTATATTTTGGCACGTGTTTAAAAAACATTTTGAAGAAAAGGGAAGGTCGAATTTCCGATTTTAACAATATCCCAATGATTTAAAAAGTACTGGTAAATATTGTGTCAAATTAAATGCCGTGAGTAGTGTAATGTATCCATGAGATGATGACGTTACCTTAAATGCACCACTATATGTTCCATTGCATTTTACCCGCTGCACACATATTGGGCATGTCTTTATGAGAGTTTAGCTGAAAATGTCTCTATATGAGCACGATGGTTTATTTTGGAATGAAAAATCAGCAGTAGCTAAAATTCTGTTAGCATTCTCAGATAAATTATTGTCAGAACATTTTATCAATGTGGACAAAATAATTCTAAACGTTCTAGACTACCGCCTTGGTAGACTCAAGTGTTCATTCTATTCAAAAAATTACCAAAATTGTTTTACAAAATAAGACGTGATTGCATTTCACACGTCACATGTTCATGCATTAGCTGATTTAAATGCCACCAAATGAAGTGTTATTTATTGTTATTAAAAAACGGCTAAGTTTTAACAAACATGAAGTATACTAGGTTTCAATATAAAGTTATTTTTATCAATTTACACATTTTCAGCATTGAGAATACATTAATGCGAAGAAACTATCTGTAGAAATTTCTACCAAGGAAAAGATAGGGCACAGTTCTTCGGTGTATTCATCCTACAGAGACATTTGCGAAATAATGTTTAAAAACAAAGTTCTACAAGGAAATATCAGTTTTAGCTATTGGTTCAAGGAGGGATTCACAAAAAAGGAGCACCAAATTGTATGTAAATATTATTCACTACCTAAAATGGTACCTATCTCATGACACTGTTTGCATACCGCTCAAAATATGACAACCACCTTGTTTTTCACTTTCCTTATCTGAAACCTACATTGTTGGTTCAGTCGGTGCGTTTTCTTGCTAAAACAAACCTTTGGGAGCAGGATACCCGAAGGCAATGGAACAATGCGAGTAATCAGCCAGCACACACTGGTTGCGCGCAGCGGTTACATAAGCACCAAATGGTAGGTAAGTATTATCCACTACGTAAAATAGTGCCTATCTTATGATATTGTTTGCATTGCGCTACAAACATGACCACCACCTTGTTTTCCACTTTTCCTATGTGAAACTTCCATTATTGGTTCAGTCGGCGGGTTTTCCTGCTAAAACAAACCTTTATGAACAGGATACGCGAAGGCACTGGAACAGTGCGAATGATCACCCAGTACATGCTGGTTGCGCGCAGCGGTTACATAAGCACCAAATTGTATGTGAATATCATATACTACGTAAAATGGTACATTTCCCATGATATTGTTTGCATACCGCTTAAAATATGACAACCACCTTGTTTTCCACTTTCCCTATCTGAAACCTCCGTTGTTGGTTCAGAAGGCGCGTTTTCCTAGTAAAACAAACCACTAGGAGCAGGATACGCGAAGGCAAAGAAATAGTGCGAGTAATAAGCCAGCACATGCTGGTTGCGCGCAGCGGTTACATACTTTTCGAGACAGAATAAGGGACCTAATGTTACCAATGAAAAGCCTTCCCAAAATATCACTGAGCCACACCGCCTTAAACAGAGCCAACCTGACACGACGGGGCCATGGCCTAATCTATCGACTCCATAACCCCGCTCCTCGTCAGCTCGGTTCAAATGAAATTTGGATTAATCTGATCACACGAAGCGTGCCCACTCTGCAAATGTATCATTTTGATGTTCCCGGCAAATGCGAGATGAAATAACCGAAAAGGAGCAGTAAAGAGTATCACGCCAGTAGGGAGTACATTCCCTTTACCCAGGGTATGCAGCGTAACACGTACCGTTCCCTCAATGACGCTGCTTGGGCCTCCGACATTGATTGCAACTAATTCAAACCACTTCCAAACGCCGATTATTTACATTAATTCCGACACTTATCAACGGCGGGCTTAATTACTCTATGCAACTTACGCGCTTGAAAGCAACGTTGACTGGTATATGGCCGAGGTGTTTCTGATTACTCTGGCCAGGAGTCAACACCGCAGATCAGGCCCTAGTCCTGCGGACTTTGTAAATATAACTCTGTATTGTGTTTTTATTACTGAATCATTTGTGAGAGGGATTGCATGAGAGCCTTATTTACTGAATGTGCACGTATTTCTTTTCTTAGATGCCATCAAAGGACTTTTGTCCCAAAAACTCCCGTTGACGAACGGACCTGTCAGTCAGTAATGTGAAAACTTAATTTTGTTTGCCCCCGTCCATTAGCACCTCGCACACACGGGCTATTTCCGAAGGGTGTAGAGTACCGGTCCGTGGAGGGCGTCAGACACCCACAGGTCCAAAGACCGATCCTAATCGGGTGAAAGACGGTGGTTTCCGGATCCTGACGGGGTTGCTTGCTCAGCGCCGTCACTTTTCTAACTCAGAGAGAGTTCCGCATATCATTAAGTCTGCATTTAGACGGCGCAGATACAGTCATCAGCTTAGCTTACGACGCCTTTGCGAAGCAGTCGGTCTGTAAAAGCCTAGAGATTATATGTTGACCTGGTCATCAATAGCATGTGGTCGGCACCTGCTTGTTCTCTGGACGCTGGTAGGTACGTTTATGCTAAACTTGCGGTACATCCATGATACAGTTGTCCTCAGAAACAGTACTTTTCTTACCAATATGGTGATAGTATGACCCATTTTTTTATCTACGACAATGCGTCTATAAACTTCGCTCATATCACCACGTTTACTCATGTTTGTCAATTGCAATACACGATTGAGAAGCCTTGCTGTCTGGATATTTATGGCCTATGTTCGGTTTTGGTCTGTTCCATTTTGCGTGGGGAATGCTAATGTCAACTGCCTATCAGCTCTTTCTCTTATGTTTTGTCTACTGAGTGTAAAATGGAAATGGCATGGTGCAGAAAATATTGCTATACCGCTATTTTATCACAGCCTCTGAAATATATGAAGAGAACGTGGATTAGCTAAAAAGGGAACCAGAATATCCGCCTTGAACAATTAACAAAGACGATCAGAATTATGGTTTGAGAGGGGAAGTATACTGTGTCACAGGACATAGTGCTCCGAAGGCAGTTCAATATAGTACGTGTTACCTCCAAAAATGAATGCAAAACAAACCCTGACTTCGGAATTATAATGCACTTCATATTCATTAAGGAAGAAATTAACCACGTTCTTTCTCATACTGCCCAGATATTTATATGTCTAATGCTCTTCATGCTCACGTGTGCGGTGCTGAATATAGAGATATTAAAGTTAAGCACCACTTTGGCGGAAGTACCTGGTCAAATCCCATTATATTATTGACCCCATACATTTGTCATTTTTTTGAGTTACTGCAAATTTTCATTTTATTTTTAATGTTCTTCCACAAACCTTATCTCAAGATTATCATCTCTCAGTTTCGACGTGCAGTAAACCAAACCGATTAGATTTAATAAGAAATCCCGCTCGCCACCTCATTTTATACTCGTCTAGCTGTGAATTAGAGGTTTCAGGAACGAGATTTGTGTATGCTCACAGGTGTGCATTTATCTCTCATGTCACTGTCCCTCAGATTTGAATAAGATATCCCGCTTGCAACCTCATTTTATGAACGTCTAGCTGTGAATTAGAGGTTTCAGGAACGAGAACTGTGTCTGCTTACAGGTGCGCATTTATATCTCAATGCACTGCCCCTCAAATTTCAATAAGAAATACCGCTTGCAAACGCATTTTACGCAGGTGTAGCTGTGTATTACAGATTTCAGGAACTAGATTTGTGTCTGCTTAGAGGTGCGCATTTATCTCTCATTCGCGGTCCCTCAAATTTGAATAAGAAATCCCACTTGCAAATGCATATTATGAACGTTTATCTGTGAATTACAGATTTCAGGAACGAGATTTGTGTCTGCTTTCAGGTGCGCATTTATCTCTCATGGTACTGTCCTTCAAAATTTGACTTGCATGTGCATTTCAACACTTAGAGGACTAATGTTCTTGAAAATTTCACAAATCCGGCAGACGCTGTTTCTGCATACGTTCATGTCTGAAGTCCTAAAATGTATAGCAGATTCTTCTGAGATCAGGCAGAAGCGTCAGGACGCCTACCTTGTGGCAGAAGTACAAATCAGAATAGAACAAAGACCATGGGAAGTGAAAAGAGCAGTTTTCTCCATTTTTCGATTTCCCAAAGTACGATTCAGAGCAAATTTTAAGTGCTTCAATCATAAAATAAATATCACATTTCACGCATCTACGTAGTTGTATTCTGTTTACCGTCACTTTCATTTTTCGTTTCGTTTTTTCCATTTTCGAATCCCCACCTGGTCTAATGGTCATGAAAATCAAGGGAACATTTTTGCAACGGCAAAGTTTATTTCATGTAGAATAATTTGTATTTTGAAAATAGAGATTTACCTGCAAGAATGTTTTACGAACATTAAATGCAATTCATCATGCACCATAAATTTGATAATCTACATTGAATTTCATTGATTCTTTCAATATCCTGTCTTTGCAGAATATAAAATCATGAAACCGTTTTCAGTAAAATACACGATAGTTAAATTATATTAGTAATATGAATTATTGTTTTAAAAGTCATATGATGTAATGCTATCTTTACTTCGAAACGAGCAGCTACTCGTTAACTTTTGCAGTAATTTTCTTAGGTACGAAAATAGTGGGTTCTAGCAGATCTGTACAACGTGTGCCAAGTCTAGTAATAAATCAATGAAAAACACCATTACGTTCAAGAGCATTATTCAGATAACGAAATATTTATGTGTTGCTAAATTCATAGCGCAAACACAAAATTAACATGATAATCCATCTGGAGCTATTCTTCTGATTGGAAAACCAAAAGTATGAGTTATTTTCTTTTTTTTTAAGCGTGGAAATAAAGGTACGTTACATCATAGCGCCGTAAAATTAAAGTACATATGTATATTCAATTAACAGCATACTTTCATTTCCAAACCCTTCTAATGCAATGCATTCCTATTAGCTCCGGGAAATTTTGATTCCAGACTTATTTTTATTCTTGATCTAAAGTCTGCGCTTTCAAATATATCGACCAGCCTTATCCATAAGCTTTCTCAGTATTGGAGAAAACAAGTACCTCCCTATGTGAAAATGTCTTCCTCTCTTTTTGTAAGACAATAAATGTTTTTTTTTACATTAATTGATTCCTCGTTAATGTGAATATGAATATATTAATCGTGATAAAATGAAACCTGTTCCAGTGGCGTTATTAAGACGAATGAAAAAGTACATCAGCAGGTTTGGCAGAACTAAATAAAACAATATACGAGGAAGTAAGAATGCACCAGTGTTCGTTAGAAGAAGTAGCCGAAGGCATTCACATACGCATCCCACTCGTTAGGGAGACGGCTGATACCGTCCGCGAGGAAGGACTTCGGGTATATCTTGAACCATTTGGTCACTGCGATCATGACCCCTGCATCGGAGTGGGACTGTTGTACTTTAAGAGTATTTTTTGACGATCCGAACAAATGAAAATCACATGGTGAGAGATCGGAGATATAAGAAAGGGTGAGAGGTTCGTGCCGAACCTCCCACCCTTTCCGTGCTGAAGCATCTAGCCCAATGTTCGGAACATGCGCACTCGAATTGTCGTGCAACAGAATCACACCATGCGAAAGCATGACGGGTAACTTATTCTTGATTGCTTTATGCCACTCGTTCAGTGTCTCCTTGTAGCGGTTGGCATTTATGTTCACATGAGGCTCTTAAAAGTCCACCAACAAAAGCTCTTCATGGTCAAAAAATGTGGTAATCATAACATTACCGCCGGAAGATTGTGACTTAAATTTTTTGTGTTTAATGCTCGATTGCTTGCTGTATGGCACCACGATTCGTCGCCTGCCAATATGCGCGACAGCAAGTGGTTCCAACTCAACTTGAGTGGTTCACCCTACTCTTTGTAACGCAGCAAGTGGTTCGAACTTCAACATATGCGTTCTTCCTTATTGTGGTCCGTAAGCATTCGTGGGATCCGTTGTGAACACAATTTATTATACTGCAGTGTCTTTGTAACCACCGTTTGACCTATCACAAATGACATAGCGAATTCCTCCGCTAGCGAACGTAATTTCCGACGACGGTCAACCCATATTGCCACATTAGTATTAGCGATGGCTTCGTCTTCGCGACAACATGCGTCAGACCCAGCCGCGGTGACCTTACGTTTCCCAACATTCTTACCGAAACCTTTGCGCTCAGTCCGTCACCGTTGCCCTCGACAAACTTTTGTCACCATACACCGTTTGCATTCGGCCATGAATGTCAACTGGTTGACATCCTTACGCTGTTAGGAACTGAATCACTACTCACGTATCTACCTTGGAAGAATTCGGAATTACACTGGCCATGTTGTCAACGACCTGCAGCCATAAACCACACAATCGAGGAGAATGAAAGCGTGCTGAGTTGTTCATTGGCTGCGCTTATCACGCAAGCTGTGACGTCATCATTCACCCCGTGCGCCGGTCTAAGCGACACAGGACGAACTGATTTCACTTGATCACGCCTCATTATTCTCATGGGCCTGCAACTTCGTTTATTTCCTTCAGTTGAAATAAATAAAAATATTCAACATTAATCGTTTCGTCGCCGTAGTAATTAAAAACGTATATATACTCTGTTTCCCTAAGTGGCTGTATCTTCGTTTGATGTCAAATGAATAAATCTGTATTTGGTTTATAACAGCATGTTCGAAATTAACCAAGCGGTATCTGAAAATTCACATTCCAAAATTATCTTTCACGGATGCAAATCAGCATTGAAAAAATAGCTTTTTCTTAGCTAATTTCTTACGTTCGCGTGAAACAGACACACAGCATACAAAAAATGATGGATGGCCGCACCGGGGGTGCAGTGGTCTAAGCGATGGCCTCTGATTATTCGTCCGAACGAGGTCCGGGTTCGAATCCCGGTGAGGCATGTGTGTTGTGTTTGTCTTACGGCACTGGCTCTCTCCCTTCCTTAGAACCAGTGACCCTAAATTAGGGACGGGCGAATGCTTATAGCCCATTGAGTTGCTCATGGTGGTCGTTAAACCTCCAATAAAAAAAATGGCAACTCAGAAGACAATTTAAAATCAAAACTGAGAGAACTTACATCGTATATTATGATTACATGAATTCTTGGCAAAATGTGATCACTATGCACAAAAACTCTTCAGCAGCTTACCTGTTTTACATATTTAATTAAATTGATGTTAGGAATTCAAGAAATTTGCCGCCCAGAAAGGAAGAAACCTCAACTTTTGTGTTCAGTTCATAGCTTATGTTAAAGGATTTCTCGAAACAAATGATCACTAATAACCCAATAGCCAAAATCTAATTCAAGCCACCTTTATGCAAAAAAAAAACAGCCGCCCCGTTGGCTATGTGGTCTAAACTCTGGCTTAATACCACTCGTTCGAGATGGGTCCGCGTTCGTATGTTGTTGAGCCAAGGGTGTTGTGTTTGTCAGTCAGAACGGGCTCTCTTCCTTCCCTGGAACGAGTGACCCTAAATTAGGGATGGCCGACTGCTTAAGCCCATTGAGTTGCTCATTGTGGTCGTTAAACCTTCAATCAAAAAGAAAGAAAAAGAAAAGAAACAAAAACAGTTAAAAGGCGGCTTGTGTAAAGGTCATAACACCTGATAATGAGGTCTGTTAATCAGTCATTCTTGTTTTTCAAATGGGAGAGCCAGGTTTTACAGAGGAAAGTAAAATTTTCAGTGGGAGATGCTGTCAATTCCTGTAATATGGCAGTCCAAATAATGTAACTATTTTTAATGAATAATGATATATAATTATATATGCCGTTCTAAAAAGCTACCCATTCTTGTAATAAACACTACATTTTGACACGTTGTAATTTACATATTATTAGAAAACCGTCGTGACAAAGAGACACATCACTACTTGAAAAAAGAGCGATAACTATTAAGCAGTTGGTAAACAATAATTTAAATTGCAGGCATGGCGCAGAATTTTTTTCCAAATCAGCGAATTCATCGTTTGGTATTTAATACGGTAACGGTTAATAAGATATAGTTCATTTCGGACTCTGTATAATAGTTTTAATTTATGTGGTATATTTTTTTGTTTATGGGTTAACGACCACAGTGAGGCAACTCGAAGTACTGTAAGAAGTTAGGCGTCTCTTATTTTGGGCCATTGGTTTGACAGAAAAGAGAGAATCAGTGCCGTAAAACAAACATAACATTCATGCCTCACCGGGATTCGCACCCGGACAAATCACGGACGAATGGTTGGAAGCCAGGCCTTAGACCTATGCGCCACCAAGCTGGCGTCAGACTCTTCAAATGTCATTGCTCACGAAAGCATACAAGTGTCTTAGCCTATGCGATTATGGACACGTAAACACATAAAAAAATGGACAGTCATCCATATGTTTTAAGTGATTACGTAAGGAATGGAAATTCTGCGACCCATCTTGATAATGCTCACAGTTGTGTTAAAATCGAGATGATAAATATGGCTTCAGGTCTGTTCGCATCTTCTGACACCGGTGTTAAGTATTTAAACAAGAAATGTACGCGCACTAATTGAAATAAATACCAAATATTTGCTGCTTAAGCATTTTCCCAAAATTTTAATGAACACTGTTCAAGAATTTCTTACATGACAAATTCAATTCTTCTTGTCGAATCGCAATTTCTGTCAAAACATTTGATTATCTAAAGACAATATCATACTCATTACGCAATTAATCCGAATTTGTATTTACTCAAGTGAAGGGAGGGAACCAATAGTCCACCAAATACACTGGTGTGAAAAAATTAAGGACGAAGTTTAGAAATTAGCATAGTAGCTCTCGTTTATGTCTTACCGAATGTGTACTCAGTAAAACCAAACTTACGAAGAAAATGCATTAGAATCAGACAATGATCAGCACTTTTCATCTTAATGAAATTTACAAAATTATGTTAAATCAGGTAAAAATTTTGTATTAATATTTATCTGGTACTTATATTTTACATTTACATGACATAGAGTTTTACTTGTTAAATGCGTTAACTCTGAAATGGTTTTCACATTTCGTTAAGAAAATTTGGACTAAAATTTCAGAAGATCCTTTAAGCTGAGTTTTCAGTATTTTGTTGAGAAAATATGTTGAGCACAAAGTGATGAAAACATTTTTTCTTGGTGGGCTAGGTTTTTCCAATCTTTGCTAAAAACTGGTGTTTTGCCAAATAATGTTTTGAAATTCATTCGAATTTCATCCACCCATCTTCCATCTGCTCTTCTTCTGAGTATGTTCCTGTCGCTTGTAATCCTATCTAAAATGACATACTTCATACTAATACAGGTGTTTATCAGTGTATATGAAAGCATAGAAATATATAAATTCATAGTTTTGGAAAAAAGAGTGATTTTTTACTTTGTCCCAATTAATTTGCACCGTATAGTATGATGAAATTGAAGGAGCCAAAATTTCCCAAGAAGACATGCAAATACTTATGTATACACATAAGGACTTTCACTCGTATAAATATATAGTAGCTCTGGTTTATGTCTTACCGAATTTGTACTCAGTAAAGCCAAACTTACGAAGAAAATGCATTAGAATCAGACAATGAGCAGCACTTTTCATTTTAATGAAATTTACAAAATTAGGTTAAATCAGGTATCAAGTTTGTATTAATATTTATTTGGTACTTATATTTTACATTTGCATGACACACGAGTTTCACTTGTTAAATGCGTTAACTCTAGAATTGTTTTCAGATATCATAAGGAAAATTTGGACTAAAATTACAGAAGACCCGTTAAGCCGAGTTTTCAGTATTTTATTAAAAATATGATGAGCACAAAGTTATGAAAACATTTTTTCTTGGTGGGCTAGGTTTTCCCAATTTTTGCTAAAAACTGGCGTTTTAACAAATAATGTTTTGAAATTCATTGCGTTTGGATTAACAATGCATGTTGTAACAATTGTATCTGCTAAAATTATCTGCATTTTGCTATTATGCTAGGAAGTACGGTAACATCTCTTCTGGAAACCATCCAATATTAATGAAACTATGAACTGACTGAGATCTGAAGTCTAAATATCGGCTCATCTCAGAGCAGTTGGAATCAGTTTGAGAACAAGCAACGGTTTACAGCCGGTGAATTTCGCCGGAGGAAGAATACCTTTGTTCAGGCGTCGAGGTATGATGTGTAAGAAAGTATATATTTTTTTCAAATATATTCCTAATCATGACATATCTACAGACCAACGAACTCAGTAAAGTATGAACCTACCTATCGGTGGAGGTGACCACACATAAGATAGACTGTAATAAACAACAAAGAAATATGATGTTTTCCGATGACAATCCATGTCTTCTGCAGAGGAAAACCAATCGGGTTCAACAAAGTTTGGTATTTTCCTTCATCACAGAAGTGGGACGACGTCATGTCTTTTACCATTTTGGAGATTTATGAGTGAATTGTTTGTCTGATTGTGCATCCCCTGACTTTTTGTAGAAATAAGTGGCTCGACCCTACATTAGGGAAAGGCACTACTAATTTCTCGTGTTTGTTGTAAAATTTAACTTACAAATGTGTCTCCGCTACCGAGTTATGCTTTTAGGGTCTGCTTACGAGACCGAAAATCGGGTGGTCGAAGAAAGGGAGTTGAATTCCGCCCACTGGTGCAAGAGGAACAAAGGTTCGTCTTTTAAATGATGAATGGGTGGAGTGTTTTACCGGCGGTGCTGCCTTGTCTCTACATCAGTGCTTCCGACTGCTTACCACCATACGAATTTTTAATGGGTGTTATGAAACACTGGAAACAGTGCGTGTAGGTTTCTGCCGCACTGCAACCCCCACAAAGACAATACGGTGTAAGATGTCCGAAAGTACATCTTCAGACAAGAGACGAACGAAAACAACTGAAGCAAATAACAAAAGAATGCAGTTTTCTGTAAATTCACATGCTAAACGCTCTCAGTCTTTCATATAGATTGTACCACAACAACATGAAAATAAGAAATGCAGTGGATACAATACCTCCTTTGCTGTGGAGAAATCTATAAACTTCAAATTTAATTGATCTCGTTTATTTTAATTTCAATTTAATATTATGTCTTTTTACTTTTCAGTTTGCTTCGAATTTCAGTCATAGCTAAAAACACAGATATATGGACTTGCGGTTTAATAATACGCTAGAAGCTCATTAAGGATCAAAAGTTCCGTAAGTTTCCAATGGAAAATTTATATTCGTTTCTTACCAAGTTTTCTTGCCGAGCAATATATCGATTTGTATTTGCATAATTAGTTGATCAGAGAAGCACAGGGCTGTGGTCCGAAATCCAGTAAGCTTGTTAAAAGGCTGAGCCAGCGAAATGTGATTGTGAAGCAGTGTATATACCTAAAACGCGAAAATTGCAAGTGACCAAGAAAATACCATACCAAAGTTCCATTTTATCTCTTTCTCACTACCCCTCTCCACCACCACCCACTGCAACACCATTTTCTTAGAAAATTGGAAATATTTGTCGTATCGAGATTGTATTTCATTTCCCTGTGGAAGCAAATCAGGGTTAGATGTAATAGACGATTTTAAAAGTTCTGATTTTTAACGACACAGATCGTCTTCCACATAAATCTGGCCTCTAGAGAATACGATCTGTGTGACTCTGAACTAGATGTGTGAGGAAAAATAAAAAAATAAACATATACACAGAGGTCCCCCCGCCTCCCCACCTCCAAAAAAAATTGGGAAGTCGGCTACCATTTTCGTTACATGCCACCATACACATGACGTAATTGGTATCGTCTGTAAACGACGTATATATAGAGAGGCTGATATATCAGCAAGCACAAAACCAACATTGAAAAACACCATAATACATTCAAGTTGGAACTGAAGAACGAATTGCCTGTTTTAGAAGGCCTAACATTGGAAGAAGGAGATATTTCCGAAGTTCACAGAAAAGTAACCAAAGCTCTTATGGAAACAGCAAAAAAATTAGCTGGGTCTAAGAACAAGTTGCATGTGAACACATTATCAGGAAAAACCAAAGTGTTGATGCAAAAAAGAAGAGAGATGAGGACAACTAAAGAAGATGCAACTTCCAAAGTGGAATATATAAAGCTATGCAGGACAGTACGAAAAAGTATAATTGAAGACCTAAGGAAATTCAACTGTGAACTAGTGAGGAAGGCAATTGAAAACAACCAAAGCCTAAAGATCGCAAAGGGAAGAAATCAGATTATGAGTAAGGGAAGAAAACAGATTATGTCACTGAGAAAAAAAGATGGTTCTGTAACAAGAAATAGAGGCGACATTTCGACAAGAGTGAAATATTTCTACTCCAAATTATATGAAAGGGATGATACATGTACTCCAGACATCATGAAAGGTGCCACTACTAGAGTTCTTCCAGTCTTCCCAGAAGAAGTTGCTCATGCAATCAAGAACATGAAGCGGGGGAAAGCTCCAGGAGAAGATGGATATTACTGTATACATCATACAAGAAGCAAGTGGAGAAATTGAAACAGTACTCGCCCAAGTTTTCACTCGATGCCTTAATGAAGGGAAGATTCCTGAGGATTGGAATAAAATTTTCAGAACGCAACTACATCTTAATATACTAGCCTCAATGCCGTCTTTCCCGCACGGGTAAGTGAAGCTCGCAGACTAGAGGGTGTGCACGGAGCAGATATCTGTAGCTCTTCTGTTTCCTAAAAGCTCAAAATATTGTGAAGTTATATATTCTCTACAAATAGACGTACCTTTCTGATGGACAGTTTTACAAACAGTTTAGGCGGAATATGTTATAAATTGCGGCAAAAGGATTTGTAGTACGTTGTCTTTCATGTAGGTGTTCGAATCTGCTGTCCCCTTCTTGCAGAACAATCAATCTTAAATTCCGAAAGAGATGGTAAAATTGTGTTTTCTTTTGAAATCTTCTTAGCAGTGCTTCTTCAAAAAAATATCATCGTCATCGATTGTTTGCAAATAAGTAGACCATCAAAAAATTCGCTTCTCACCAATTAGAACACCATGCTTTGAGTACGAAAAACATTCTGTGAAATTTTCTGTTATTCCCTTATACCCCAGTTCTCTTACTTATGATTTTTCAGAGTAGTGCATAAGTGAACTGGAGAAACGAGAACTCTTAGCGGAACACATTCTTTCTTCTTTAGTTTGGGGATATAATGACCAACGTGAGCAACTAGGTGTACACGTCCCAAATTTGGGTTTACCGACTACATAGCCGTGAGAGAGCCAGTGCCGTAAGACAAACAAAACATTTATGCCTCACTGGGCTTCCAACCAGGACCCATCTTGGTCGAATGGTCAGATGTCAGCGTTAAGACCACTGTGTCACCGCGCAGGCTGCGTGTCCCTTCAGAAATGCTCTGTGAAGAATAAAACCGAATTATATGGGCCCTTGGTATCGTTTTCTTTTGTATAAATTGCATTTATAACTAGATTAGATTTTTAAAATTAATATTGTACTTACAAAAATCTTCTTAGATAACTCAACCGGGGTAGTCCGTCAGAGTTCAAACAACACACAACATTTTAGTATCATTGTGTGTTTATTGTAATCTGTAGTGAGATGATGTCATCCTGAGTTTGGCTATTTTATTTTTAGGATTGTCGTCAGATTAGTCTATACAGTTTAATTTGGTTTTGTAGTATAACTAATTGTTGACATTAATATTGACTGAGTGTCAAGTTTTGTAGTCGTTATTTTACTGTGTTTGTGAAGCGGTTTATCATTTCGGTTCTTGGTGCACCACGTAGAAAAAAAGAACAAAGCACCTTAGTGAGAGCGCGAGACTAAACATAATTTTGTTTTTGATACGTTTGCATTCTAATAAATATGTTTTTATTCTAATAAATATGTCAAACAATTTTGAAGTGTTATTCCTAGTTTACTTTACAGAATCACCGAATAGCCATCATAACAGAGAAAATAACTTAAACTCTCTGCTGGTTTGATACTGTTTTTTTTTTTTTTTTTTTTTTTTTTTCGCTTTTGGAGTTATCTACGTATTTTAAGTATGGAATAGTTTTACTTTATAGAAGCACCGAATAAATACTTTTGTAAAGTTAGGAATTGTAAGTTTAGTTTTGGTACATACCCCTTATTCAGGGTTGAAATATGAAAACATTTTGTACCACTGTTTAGAGAACAAAATTGGCGGATGTAAAATATATACTACTCAGATTGTAAAATTTTAAAACCTCTCCGGTGGAGAGTTGAACTAAGCGATAGCATCTGACCATTCACCCGAGATGGGTACAGGTTCGAATTACATTGACAAATATGCATATTGTTATTGTTGGCTTTACAGCATTCGAACTTTACCTTTCCTGGAACCAGCGGCCTAAATCAGCACGGGCGACTACTTATAACCCACTGAGTTACGGTGGTTATTAAACCCCTAATCAAAAAAATAAGTAAATTAAACAAAACTTGAAATTCAAAAACTTTTAAAGACATTAATAGAATAGTATACCGCATGTAACCGTACAGAGAGGCGTTGAGAAGCTCATCTCTGTCAGTTTGGCTAACTTCGTGGGAAGCATTCCTTGTGAATGATTTGTTCATAAAAGAATTCGTGTTACTGGGATGTAATTGCTGCACCAAACAGTTTTAGTTTCGACTAATATATCTGAAAAAATTGATTTACTATAAAGAAACATTTCTTATTTAACTTTTGTGTACGAATATTCGATATACCGCCCAGGTGGCGGAATGGTCTTCGCGAAGGCCTATGATCATTCGACCAAAAGGGGTCCGGATCCGAATCCCGGTGATGTGATGGATGTTTGTGTTTGTTTAACGGCACTGACCCTCTCCCTACCCTGGAAACAGTGACCCCAAATTAGGGACGGGCGACTGCTTATAGCCCATTGAGTTGCTCACGGTAGTTGTTAAACCTCTAACCAAAAAAAATATATTCCATATACCCCATACGCTTTAAAATAAGCATTTATTCGAAGAAAAAAACGTCATTGATACTGATCGGACATCACAACATGCAACATTTCATTCTATAATATCAAAAATACTTGGTCTTTCTAATGAACACACATGAAACGGGTTCCTCTCTCGGGACCAAATAAAAGGTGTGCAGGTTTTGAGGATTTATCTGTCGGTGAATTCAATTTCTCTCATTACATATTTGGAAACTAAAGACAAACACAGTACATGTTCAATTATTGAAATTTCAATCTGTGATCCCTTAGCTACTTCAAGCTTTTTACATTCGAAGTAAATAGTTGCGGATAATTTTGTTCAGATTTAGCTTGCTAGAAGAGAATGTCGAATGATGATTTCACAATTGGGCCTTTTGATCCCATGCACGAAATCTAATCCTGTCCGGCTATTTGGAATGGTATGAGAATTTCATGAGTTACACCAGTTCGTCGTGGTTCTCAGTTTCTAACAAGGAATCATGTAAAACTGTTGAATAAAATAAGTGCATGCTACATAAAATGCTTAAAACTCATATCTAGTAATGGTTAGGAAAGATAAACGACCCAACAAAGTTTTCTGAAAGGGGAAACTTTTTCTAGGTTTAAGGCACATTTTTGCTATACAAAATGGATCACACATTTAGTTTGGCTTTATAATTGCTGGTAAAACGCATTTTTTATTCATTTTTCCCGACTCACAACTTTTAGGGGGAAGATATCTTGAAAGTAACTAGAAAAATCAACCCTAAGTATGAAATGGCATCGAATGACATCCATTGCACAACGGAGCATGAATGTTGCTAACATAATCATTAAATTTTAGGTAAACGTGTTTTAACGACAATGGTGTTTCAACCAAGCAAGCTCAGCAGTTTCTCTTTAAACTTTTTTCCAGGTGATTATTTTCTTAAAATACAGAAAACCGCATATTTTGTATTAAAAACAAAACAAAAAATAACAGACATTTTCATCGTGATATAATTATTTTATTTCTGTCCTGAGCAAAGTTTACAAAAATACAAATATCTGGACACGTTTTAGGGCAAAAAATGAGAACAATAATTACAAGTTCATGCAACAAGAGTAGCGACGTTTTGGAGCATTATGTCTCGACTAAATTATCTGCTAAATTTCTGATTTCTAAAACAATTCTTAAAATGAAGACCTGGGTTAATCAGTCACATCAAACAATGTATTAAAATCAGAAATTTATGACACACGTATTTTAAACTTTTCATTTGCTGAAGTTACAAGCTTGTAATTTCAAAATTCGGAAACATTTATATTTCAGCGTATAACTAGTTTGTTGAATGAATAATAACAGCTTTCCTGAAGACATAACACTCATTTTTAAAGTACAAAAGATTCCTAAAAATTTTGTCATCAATTGATCTCACCAAAATACCAAACTCTGTTGGTTGGGTATAGTTTTACAAGAGCATCTAAACTCAGATCTTTGGTATAAAGTTTTGCAAAACTAGGACACCGCTTAATTGGACCAAAAAGGTTTGACCTTAAGTGTCCCAATTAACCGGAATTCACTGCACTTGAGAAATACCCCTTACTAATGCTAAATTACTTTTCCTTATGTGGAAAAGTAATTTAGTATCGGTAAGTTTCTTTGATGTAGGAGATTGTGATGCTTAAAGTATTTAGTTCAATGAGTAATGATCAACATGGATTTTTTTACTGTATTTGAATGATAATAATGTTGATGTCTTTTCACTCTATTTGCAACGCGTCTTCTGAAAACGGTAATTGCCTATAATATCCCTATAACAGACCCATCGTCCCCCTGTATACACATTAACGCTACAAATATTAGCCCAATTTGAAAAATACTTTTTGCCGTCGAATGACTTACTGTGAGAACAACTTAAGGATTTTAATTGCAAAAAGGACTTTTCGTGTTATCCATAACTTATGGCATAGCGGCAATACATGTCTACGCCGTTATGGGGTGAACATGCACGTGTTATAAAGTTTATACTTTACTCAATACATTTTTTTTCCAAAATCGCTAACCTTTATTTTCACATTTCGTGCAGTATTTATTTGAAATACTGCATGCTCTCATATCTAGGGCACATAAATTAATTTCGCCCAATATCTACGCTTCTATAAATCGAATTTCAACCCTTTGACCTGCTGTAACAAAATAACACCGAGTTATTAATTAGTGTGATATCAACTCGAACAAATATATTCACTCTCTAAAAAGTGGGCCTTACGAGACAAGGACGAGTGTATCAACGCATCAGAAATCTTTGCTTTCTGGTCCTCTTAATTATCCAAAGTAGTCATTTAGGGACATGGTACTAATTCTTTTCGATTGATTACTTGCTTTATAGCAAGGCTACAGCAATGTCGAGGGATCAAAGAACCGATAAAAAGGTGTCCAAGTCACTTGTTTGTTCCCTGACGCATAATATCCGTGTCAGCGGAGCCCAGCCCTTTCCAATCATGCCTTTTGTGATGGTGCTCATAATAAGGGACTAGAATAGAGTGCTTATCACCCAAGACAGGTTTACTATGGGTGCTGTGGGGTTGAGAGGAGGGAAATAATAGTTTTCCGCAGCTTTCGTAACACCCGTCCGCTATGTGAACATTCTCTTTCGGGAATACAGAGAATTTTATACACATTTGGTCGCTTAAAAGAACAAGAACCACTTGTAAGACACACCAATCAATATTTTGGTTTTAAAACATTTTTGTTTCTAAGTAATAATAATAATCTATTCCAATTATAAACTGCGTGCCCAACAAATTATTACTCCTTAATGTCTTTGTAGTAGTTTTGTACTAAAGGTTTTACATTCCCTGATAAATTAAATTTTCTTCGAATTACTTCGGACTGTTCATTATGGTTCAATTCCTTGTTTGAAGAAATTCATCTCACATGTATAAGCAACATGTGTAATCAAAGAATGAAAGACTACGAAAAACGAAAAAAGAAACATGGAAGGTTCTCTGCGCTACACATAAAACATTTTGCAAATTCACTTGAAAAATTGTTAAATTTTCGTGATTTTGAGGAATTTCGCAAGAATAAATATATTAATATTACCGGAATTGTTCCTATATATATATATATATATATATATATCATCATCATCATCATTGTCAACCATTATCAATCCACTGCTGGACGAAGGTCTCCCCAAGTTTCCTCCACAACGGTCTGTCTTGTGCCAGTCTCCTCCATGTCACCCCTGCATACTTTCGAATTTCATCCACCCATCTCCTATGTGGTCTTCTTCTGGGTCTTTTCCTGTCCCTTGGAATCCAATCTAAAATTTCGGCTGTCCATCGATGATCTGTCCTTCTGGCAGTATGTCCAGCCCATTGCCATTTCAGGGATTTAACTCTGATCATGATGTCTTCCACTCCTGTCATTTTTCGGATCCACGAGTTCCTCTTTTTATCTCTCCTGGTTACACCAAGCATGCACCTCTCCATGCTTTTTTGAGTTGTCTGCAGCCTTTGTATGTCTCTTTTAGTTAAGGTCCACGTCTCTGCACCATACGTAAGCACTGGAAGGATGCATTGATCAAACACTTTTCTTTTAAGACATAATGGCATATTGCTCTTGAAAATTATGCTGTTTCTTCCAAAAGCTCTCCAGGCAAGTTTTGTACGCCGATTAATTTCTTCATCAATGTGACCCTCACTTGATATCTGCTGTCCAAGATAAACGTACGTGTCTGTTATCTCCAGCTTTTCTCCATCAATCGATAAATCTTCATTTCTTGTAAAAGCATTGAACATCACTTTTGTCTTCTGAAAGTTCATTTTTAATCCCACTTCTTTACTCTTGTCAGCAAGTTCCTGGATCATACTCTGCAGCTCTGATGGGGTAGTTGCAAAAATGACTACGTCATCAGCAAAACGAAGATGGGTTAGATAATCTCCATTAATCTTTATCCCCTTGTTTTCCCAGCTCAGTGACTGAAAAACACCCTCCAATGTGGCATTAAAGAGCTTCGGAGATATGGTGTCACCTTGTCTCACTCCCTTTCCAATTTTTACGTGTGTTGTATTTTCAAACAGCCTAATCTTTGCACTTGCATTTTCATAGATGTTATTAATAATATTAATGTATGCATCTTCAATACCGCAGGTTTTCAGAGCCATTGTAACTGCTGATGGTTTCACCGAATCAAAGGCTTTTTCATAATCGATAAAAGCCATGCACAATGGAAGTTCATATTCCCTCGCTCTTTCAATTAGTTCTCTCAGCACGTGGATATGATCTATTGTGCTGTAGCCACTCCTGAATCCAGCTTGTTCTCTCGGTTGAGCCATGTCTAGTGCTACCTTCAAGCGGTGTGAAAGAACTTTAGTGAAGATTTTATAAACTACTGATAGGAGGCTGATAGGTCTGTAGTTTCCGAGATCCTCAATGTCACCTTTCTTATGTAGCAGGATCATTGTAGCGGTGTTCCAATCCTCAGGAATCTTTCCTTCATTAAGGCATCGAGTGAAAATTTGGGCGAGTACTGTTTCGATTTCTCCACTTGCTTCTTGTATGATGTCTACAGTAATTCCATCTTCTCCTGGAGCTTTTCCCCGCTTCATGTTCTTGATTGCATGTGCAACTTCTGCTGGAAGGACTGGAGGAACTCTGGTATTGGTATCTTTCATGATGTCTGGAGTGCATATATCATCCCTTTCATATAATTTGGAGTAGAAATCTTTCACTCTTGTCAAAATTTCGCCTCTATTTCTTGTTACAGAACCATCTTCTTTTCTCAGTGCCATAATCTGTTTTCTTCCCTTACTGAGATGTCCCTTTGCTATCTTTAGGCTTTGGTTGTTTTCAATTGCTTTCCTCACTAGTTCACAGTTGAATTTCCTTACGTCTTCAGTAATACTTTTTCTTACTGTCTTGCATAGCTCTATATATTCCACTTTGGAAGTCACATCTTCTTTAGTTGTCCTCATCTCTCTTCTTTTTGCATCAACATTTTGGTTTTTCCTGATAATTTGTTCACATGCAACTTGTTCTTAGACCCAGCTAATTTTGTTGCTGTTTCCATAAGAGCTTTGGTTACTTTTCTGTTAACTTCAGAGATGTCCACTTCTTCCGATGTTAGGCCTTTTAAAGCAGAGAACCTGTTCTTCAGTTCTAACTTGAAGGTATTATGGTGTTTTTTAAGGTTGGTTATGTCAAAAGATTTTGTTTGTCTTATGAGCTTGCCACGTTCAAGTTTAGTGTTGAGGTGCATCTTACATCTCACCAATCTATGGTCACTACCTGTGTTGAACTTGTTTAGCACACTGCAGTCTTCTATGACGAATTTTTTGTTACACATAATAAAATCAATTTCACTTGTCGTCCCATTTGGATGTCTCCATGTCCATTTCCTGTGTGGCTTTTTCTTGAAGAAGGAGTTCAAGATGAAAAACCCTTCTGCCTCTGCAAACTCAACGAGAGTATTTCCACGCTGGTTTCTGTTGCCATGACCGAATTTACCTACTGAAGTTTCATTCTGTTGCCGTTGCCCTATTTTTGCATTGAAATCTCCCATAATTATTTTCAAGTGCTGCTTACCTTTATTATTTAGATGACAAATTTCCTCATAAAATTCTTCAATTTCTTCTTCAGGATGACTTGTGGTGGGTGCATAAGTTTGAATAATCTGAGCCTGGTATCTTTTCGAGAGTTGGATAACAAGTCGTGCAGCTCTGTCAGAGGAACTTTCAACTTCTACAACTTTATCCTTCAGTTTCTTGTTTATTATAAATCCAACACCACTAGTTCTGCCAGTATCTGTCCCACGATAGTAGAAGAGATGTCCACTTTTCAGTTCGATGAGATCTTCTCCTTTTCTCCTTACCTCACTTAGCCCCACGATGTCCCACTTGATCCTTTGTAGTTCCTCTTCCAATTCAAGAAGCCTTGAATCAGAAGATAGGGAGCGTCCATTGTAAGTAGCCAAGGTCAGCATCAGATGGCAGCCTAGTCCGGTTCTCCGGGGATTCTTAGCACCCTCTGCCTTCATGTCGCACTGGCCGCTGCCTTGGCCAGGTACATTCCAGCTGCCGGAGACTGAGGGCCAAGATTTAAGTTGTGGAATCATTTTGGAGGGGTTTGGCCATAACTCACCACGCTGGCCAAGCGGGTTGGTGAGTGTGGGATAGAATTTCCTCTGATCCCGATGGTATAGTTATACCGCTATGGGCGGTCGTCAGAGCCCCTTTAGTGGGAACAGGATGCACCACGAGAAGGCGGGGTTGACATTTGTCAAGGAGAGGCTGTGATGTTACGCATCACCTGACCTTGCATCCCATATATATATATATACATATATATATATATATATGTGTGTATAGGAACATGATGTGCCAATCCTTCTTCGTGTACACAATGACACATTTCTGTTAAATATTACCAATATATATTCGGAAACTTCATCATATATCCGCCCGGCCGCTTATTTACCTCTGAATGTACTTTGAAATAACAAAGTTTTAAAATACACGAACGAAAACAGGGACAGTGACGATTGCAGGCAAAAACGTGCGAAACTCACCTGCGTCAATAAGAGAAACCTGCAATGAAAAACAAAAGGTCACGCGAACGGCAGTTCAGAAAAATACCGCTTTATGTCCCACCGTGTGGCGCTATTCGATCATCAACGAAACTAAACACATAGAAACACCATCACGAAGCGTGGGCAAGCAGGATCTCGAGCCGCAAAACCAATAATGGGAGGAACGGAGCCACAGTGGCAGAAAATATTCTCCTTGGGGCGAGTCACAATCTTGAAGCACTGACCCCAACCGGCTTAGAAGGGGCATAGTCGGAGAGTCCGTGCGTCGTACGTCGCCCTGGACCTAGGGCAACGCTCACGTATGGTTAGAAGAAAGACCTAGCCAAATGGCAAACTGTAGCGTCTCATTATTCCAAATGTTTACGCACAAGCGTCTTATTATTCCAAATGTTTGCGCACAAGCGTCTCACCAGGGTCTCTTATTTCCAGCACAACTCTCGGCGGCAGAGATGAATTTTGCATTGCTGCTGTGTGTCCTTAAGTGTGAATATCTCTGCAACTTAAAAATCTAATTTAGAGTTTTTTGTTTTTTCACGTGCATTATAAGGTCACGTGTACCATTCTGTGTTCCATTCTCATTTGTTAAGTACTCCTGTTATTCTACTAGTTACATATTTCATGTCTTCATATTTTCCACTAAGATCTAAAAACACTGCATTGATGTTCGTACAGCATACCATCCTATTACGACCTCTATTATTTTTTTTCCCGTTACGGTTCTTCAAACTGATTGACAGTGAGTTTAGCTATTTATTTTAAATTCTACGCACTTTTCCTTTTTAAATACTTCGTTATTGATACTAGACAATATGTAAGTATGAAAAGTTGATGGAATGAACTTACGGGCATCCCCAACAAGTGTAAATATTTCCCACGTCATTGATACAATAAGAGCAGTTAAAACGATGACGCTAACTTACTTCAATGAAAATATTATTTATGCATCACTTGGTGCAACATTTTTATCCTCAGAAAGGTAAGTTTCAACGGCAAATTCCGAACAAACCTCAATGAAGCGAGGTCGTGAAATGTGAGGTTTGTGTGTGTAACTAGAGACACCATGCGGTCTGTTATGTCGCAACTCAAACAGAAAAACAAGACGCTTTTTCGCCGTCATTTCGCGTTTTGAGCAGGTCGTACTTCTAATCAACCTTTCCTCTAATCACATGTGAGTCTAGCATAGGAATGGGCAAAAACATGGGCGTTTTGCCATCCATAACAATAATCAATGTTTTAACATTGAGATTGCAGAAGCCGATACATCGAAAAAACATCGAGGATTCGTGACCGATGTTTGCAACTGATTGAAAATGCCTTCTACGAAAAGTAAATGCAATTTGTGGTAAATGTGTACTAAATAACTATATTTTTGCACTTTTTCCCATTATTTTGCATGCTTCAAAAATTGGTCTTCGCACTTTTTCCAAACAGTTAAATTTTTCTGACGAAATTTTAAAGAGGAAAGAAATATCACTTTTCTATTGGCTGTTTTAGTTGATTCGTTGGCGAAAAACGAGATCTATTCCTCGGAGGCATGTGAACCGATGCATCGAAAAAATATCGAGGTTTCCACCGATACATCTGAAAAACATCAAGGTTTCCACCGATACATCGGAAAAACATCGAGGTTTCCACCGATACATCGGCCGAATTAACAAATATTACGTTACTAAATGTTGAATTGTTGAGTACTACCGTTACATTGAACAGAGATTTTGCAAGTCGATTGCCCATTCTTAGCAGCAGATGGAAAACTGCGAATTCTTCAGTTTATTAGCAAAGCATCGATGTACCCAACGATGCATCGAAGTATAGAGAGATTTTACATATCGTTTACCCATTTACTGGTGCAGGTGGAAAAGTGCGAGTTCTTCAGTTTATTAGCAAAACATCGAGTTTTACATTGATGCATCGAACAAAAATAAAGTTTTCTACTAATACATCTAGCATTTTAATAAATATTAGTTACTCGATATTATTGGTGAGTTCACTGCTATATTGAACAGATATTTTGCACATCTATTGCGTATTTACTGCTGCAGATTGAAAACACCAAATTTTTCTTTTTATAAACCAAAACATCGAGGTTTTCACCGATACATCAAAACTTTTTACCGATATTACCGATGTTTTGGGAATGAATAACCAACGATGTGCCCATCCCTACCAGACGATAATATTCGAAGAGAAACGAGAAATCTTTTCCTATCCCTGGAAACCTAATCACTTTTCGGTAACGCTAATCCTCCCAACATTTGAACTCTCAGGAGAGGGAGACAAAATACTATCAGGACGAAAATATAGCTTCTTGAAGAGCCGTGCCCTCGCCCCCATTCACGAACTTTTATGGCCACTCATCATCATCACACTGTTCACCAAGCCGCAGGTATACACCTCGTCTTGATTCACTACACTACTGCAAATAAGCTTATATACTCTTTGACTAATGTTTACACATTTTAAAACATTTCGCCAAATATAGGGCACATGTTTCACCATGAACACAAATGACAAAAATAAATTAAAAGTTATATAAATGCAGAACCAGAAACTTTTTGGATGGCGAAATATACTCGCGCAAGAGACACGCACAAAGGAACCGCGGCACAAACGTATATGATTCTAAAGTAATTGGTATAAATGGGGAAATGATTTCCCCTTAAGCCGACTTCAGTGTTACTTCAGCGCAAATTTTATCAAAACACAGGACAAAGTTATAACGGGGACCTTACGTTCGACAAAATTTCTCGTTAAAACCTGACGCCAGTTAAATCCATTTTGGGTAGGTAACCTACATTAGGTAAATCTGTATGCATATCTGACAATACGAATAACATATTATAGCAGCTTTTTCACTTATAAAAGTTTAGGATTTCCAAATTGACGACTACGTGAGAATGGCCTCAGTTTGACAACAGAAATAAATCAAAAGCGGCACCGATCTTGACATTGCAACCCACACTTGGAGGATGAAATGGGCAATAGACACGATTCCAAGAATTTTTGTATTATGTTTCGAATCAGAACATATCGTCACCCCATTGCTTCCCCAACACCTCCCTGCAATCGTAGCTCAGAAATGCACTTAATCATTGTTGTGAGCCCCACTCATCTTGTATTTTCTTAAGAGTACCGTGCTTGTTTTCAACTCGGTGGAAAGGATACTCCCAAGGCACTGCTAGAACCTTAGAGTGGATGGTGGAAATTCAGTTTCACAAATCGTTTGTGGAGCATTTGCTATTCCTGATACCCACTGTTTTTTCTATCAACATTCTTGCACAGGCACAACAAGATTCCACTGCGGTATTGCAATTTCGTCCGTAAATCACCATTTCCGTTCCTCCATTAAAGGACAGTGTGCATCAGGTTTTGTCTGCCTCCTTTAAAATGAAATTTCATTAAGTTTTGTTATTTCGCTTGTTAAAACTGATGACCTTAGTTTTTCTCCTCCTCATCGTGTCTAGAAATTAAATTCAAGTTATTCGTTAAAACGAACAAATTAGCTTTTGTTTAATATTATACCAAACGAAAGTTTCTGTTGTGCTCCGATCTCGTGAAATACCGGCTCGTGGTAAGAGGGTTCTACTGTGCTTCAGTTTATACCAGAGGCAGGGAACATTTTCATGTTGGGAGGCCACATTAAGTTGGCTGTAATCTAACAAGACCGCAATCCAGAAATTTCAATAGCTTTGTAATGACTTTCTTGTGACTGCTTTTTGTTGGGAAGCATTTGAATATTTAGTTGCAACATAGAGGTCCACACTTTTAGCTGATCCTCTAAATGGAATTAAGACGCCCTTAAGTTCACCATTTCTGACCTTAAGGGCGTCTTCATTTGGGTTAGGTAGGGAAATTAGGTTTCGCAGCAATAAGTTGTTGAAAAGCAACAAAGCATTTTTCCTACATGTTGCCGAAAGTGTGGGTATTCTACCGCATTTTTCCATATTTACACTGGATCTTTCTTAGCGTGAAGTAATGACTTTAAAATGTGACCATCTGAGAGCTCAATCAAATCCATCTGTAGTTCTTTAAAAGCCATAGAACGATATCCTGAGCGTAGCATGTGTGAAAACAGCCCTTACGACATTCTATTTTTTTAATTATAGCTGCCAGTCGGGGAACAATATTTTGTTGAATCATTTTTTTATTCTTTGGTATTACGATAGCAGTAATTTAAAATGAAAATAAAAATAATAAAAGACGAAAAAATATTAATAAAAACAAAATGATTTATTCTACGAAATTTGGCTTCACTCAAAAGGGCGCACTTAATGTCTTAGAAGGTCGTAAGTTCCCCGCATTTGGTCTAGACCGTGGACAGACGGAATTCCCATGTTTAACACCAATTTTTATGTTCGATTCGTAACAAAGGAACAACATTCGCCATCTTCACATTTGGCATGTTCGCATTATCTTCCATGTTTTAGGGTTTCAGCGAAGTCAATTAACGAATTAACGACTTTAGCGCTACAGTTGCTGATGCGTGACTCATGGGTTCGGTCCTCTGGAAATTTTGGGAATTCCGTTACTAATACAGTTACAAGTTTTGTTCACCGGTGAAAAAGGTCGTGCACCACTTTACTATAAACGCGGTATTCTTTAGAAAAGCTTTTCAGGGCCTCTGTTTCTATCACATATTTATTATATTTATCATCCACAATTTCAGAAACTTTTTTGTAGTATTAGAAGGGAATTTTAGTACCCTTCGGATGCAAATCAGGGCAAGGATTAAATATACAAGGTTTGCCCGGAAAGTAATGAGACCACTTTTCCTGAGCCAATCAGAAGGGCAGGAAGGCGGAATCTCCGGGCGTGACGGGTGGCGGGGTATGTTAGGTAAACGATCGATGTCTCGTCAGTTGGCTCTGAGATTTTACAGAGTTGGGATTGCTTGCAAAGTGGACAGCTGTGTGAGCGTCGCGTAACTGACAAAATGCAGAAGAGTGTCGAACAGCGATACGCGGTAAAGTTTTGTGTTAAACTTGAAAAATCCACAACCCAGACGCTTTCTATGATACAGAAAACCTACGGAAACGATGCTTTATCAAGAGCACAACCGTTTCGGTGGCACAAAATGTTCACAGAGAGAAGAGAGAGTGTCGAGGATGAACCACGCCCAGGGCGCCCTTCAACGTCTCACACTTCGGATAATGTGGAAAAGGTGAAAGCGGTTTTGGACTCTCACTGATGTCTGAGTGTTAGATTGGTACCTGAGCACGTGGGACTCGCGAAATCCATTGTTCATCAAGCAAGAATTGCAGATGCGGAAAGTTTGCGCCAAATTGGTTCCTAAGGGTTTCACCGATGAACAGAGGAACAACAGTGTGTCGATTTCTCGTGAGCCTGTGGACCGTGTGAGCAGTTTACCGGCCACAGAGTGGCCCACTCCCAAGTCTCCTCTCCCAAAGAAGGATTGAATGCGCAAATCGAAGATGAAATCGATGCTCATTGTCTTCTTTGGCTGTAAAGGTGTTGTTTATAAGGAGTTCGCACTACCCGGACAAATGGTCAACGCTGCGTTTTAGGTGTGTGTGTGCTTCATCGGCTGAAGAACAGGGTTTCGCGCGTCTACCCGAAGATCACCAACACTTGGGTTTTTCACCACGACAATGAGCCGGGTCATGCGTCGCTGAGAGTGACAGAGTTTCTGGCGAAACACAACGTAGCAACGCTGCCCCAAACTCCGGACTGCTCGGACTTGGGCCCGGCGGACTTCTTTTTGTATCCCCTGCTGAAATCCAACCTGAAAGGACACCATTTTGAGACTGTTACAAACGTGCAAACTGCCGCGACGAGTGCTTTGAAAGCGATCCCTGTTCCCGACTTCCAAACAAACTACGCGGCGTGGTAGAAGCGCTGGCAGCGGTGTACTGATGTTGAAGGATGTTATTTCGAGGAATTTTAATGTTATGTACGTATAAATTTAATTAAACGTTGGTTATTGAATGAGTCTCATTACTTTTCAGTCAGACCTTGTACAATACTGAGGCTAAAGAAAACGCTCTTTGTCGTTCTTTAAGAAATCTGTCATAATTAGATGACCTGCAGCTCTGATTATACCAAGGCACACTAATCTCTATGCGTAGAAAATAAACTTGATGAAATAAAGAAACATAATTTGAAGAAAGGAAAACTATTAAATTTAAGCCATTTCATCATAAACTGCTGGACTCTATTTTGTGGTAAAGGTACATCATTGAAAATAATCTGCAACGCAATATAAATTGCCTGCAGTTAGAAGCAATGGCACAAATAAGTGAAAAGAAAAACATAAGGAGACTAGGAGAAAAGAATATTCTATAAGTGCTCAAACTGATATCCCGAATAATGTTTGAGTCAAAGTGAAATTGAAGATATTTTACATACTTTGAATGTCATGAGAGCAAAATTTATATAATCTCCACAAAGGTATCACAACCTCCCTTCACTACGTTTTTTTCTTTTTTTGGGGGATCAGATCTTCCTTATAAATAAACCATTCTCAAAAAGCAACGATTTCGGTATTACCGAAAACACTGGACACAATAAAAGTTTAAGAAAAATATTAAAAAAATAATATTTAACATTGTTGCAAACCTTCTCTGAGTTTCATGAACTAGCCTATGCTCATAATTCTTTCGTGAGTTTTAACTCGCCGAATTCCAAGTTTCTGAAATTATGGATGATATACACTGGTGTGCAAAAATTAAGGACAAAAAGAAATTAGCATAACAGCGGAGCGAGCAGGCCGACCGGACCAAAAGACCACCCAGGTATAGACTAGAGTCCGGTACAGTAGGGCATGCGCATATATGCAGCATGAAGTAGGGGTAGAGGGTGTCGGAAGGGTATAAAACACACGGGCGGTGAACGCTCAGCAATTCGGTGAAAGCTATTGCACGGTGTACATCGGTTTGAACGACGTCGACTTGCTGCCACCATGTGATATGGCCAACAGAAAATCCAGTCGACAACACCTGGCTGACTTTACCCGAGGTCGCGTCATTGGGAAGTTTGAAGAAGGTCAAAACGTGACTAGTGTGGCCGAGGAGTCCGGGATCGCTCACAGCATCGTTTCACGAGCTTGGAGTGCATTACAAACAACAGGAACAGCTGTCCCAGAGTTTAGCAGTAGTCGTCCACGAGCAACTCCGGCGGCAGACGACCGGTATATTTTCCTACATGCGAGAAGCGACAGACGGCAGACAGCGAAAGAAATCACAAGGCACATGCAACATACAACTGGACGTCGGTTATCGCGTTTTACCGAGGCCAGGAGGCTTCACAAAAGTGGTCTATTTGCACGACGACCAGTACGATGTGAGCCATTAACGCCTGTTCATCGGAGATGGCGATTTCTGTGGTGCCAGGAACGCAAGAACTGGACACATCAGCAATGGGGTCGAGTTCTCTTTACGGATGAGAGCCGATTTAGTCTGACGAGCGATTCTGGACGCATACACATCTGGAAAGGGCAGGGAACTTGCAATCACACCTCCAACATCATCGAAATGGACCGGTTTGGAGATGGCGCACTTCTCGTTTGGGGCGGTATCATGTTTGGTAGCCGTACCGACCTCCACATCTTCAAAGAAGGTTCAGTCACTGGTGTCCGCTATTTTACCGAGGTTCTCTAGCCTCACGTGCGTCTGTTTAAAGGTGATGTGGGTCCTGAGTTCCTCTTCATGGACGACAACGCTACACCTCATTGTACAGTGACTGTCTAAGAGCTGTGGGAGAGTAAAGAAATTTAACGTATGGATTGCCCCGCAAGGTCCCCGGACCTACATCCAATCGAACACGTGTAGGAGCTTCTTGAGAGACCCTTGACAGCAGGTCACTAGCCACCAGCAACGATTCCGCAGCTGCGATATGCACTACAAGAGGAATGGGCCGCGATGCCCCAACAGCTCCTTGACAACCTCGTCCTCAGCATGTAAATCCTGCAACGCAGTCAGGGGTGATCATATCTCCTACTAAAGACTTGATTTTTCTAAACAGCCGCTTGTGACATGGACGTTTCTGTCTTCTGTCCAGTTGTGGTCGAAGCTACCTTTTCAATAAATTGCTTTGGATCCTTTGGATTTCTTGTTTGGACGGTTTTGGTCACGTGTCCCATATTCTTACATCTTGGGGATCTTATAGTATGATTTGAGTCAATGTGGAGCACTTGTGCACGACGTTACATTCGAAAAACCATTTCGTCCTTAATTTTTGCACGCCAATGTATATGTATAATAAGGATACGTGTAAATGAATTCCAGCTTTCCGCCTTTGGTGAATCCCCAGCATTGTGCATAGCTCCATGAAACAACCTGCCATGTAGTTTGGGCAATTAATAACATGTGAGTCTGGAATATTCGACGCCGCTGTGGTGCAGTGGTAACATGTCCGACGCGTAACTGGAATACCCTCGGTCCAATTCCCGGTGGCAGCTGATGATAATTTTTCCGGAACTCACTTATTAACGTAGAAATAATGATGATTTCTGTTTGATGATATTATTGTAATATTTTGGCAATATCCACTCAGGTGTACGTGCATCCTAATGAACCGCATGGCCATCTCTGTAGATAGATAACGGTAAGTTCAGTTAAGATACGGAAATAAACTTGCATTTATAACGTCATGTATACTTAGATTTTCCTGCATAAGTAAAACATCAAAAAAGGAACCTTAGACCCCATCGGTATGGAATTAGTTTTCACACATTCCATTCGTGATTTTATGATCTTGAAATCGATAAATTAAAATCGTAGTACATTCTCCATTCCTATTTTTGCTTATACACTGAGGACAATTGAATTAGAGACAGCTGGCGTTATGAAAATGTGGCGCTGTGTGCGGCCCTGTAAACGGGAACGACATGACGTAAGCAGCGATCCGACAATATAAGGAGTGATGCGACGGGAATCAGTAAGAGTCGGACGCAGTATGGGTTAGACGAAGGATATAAGCGCATTTGATCGTGGACAACTTTTCGGGGCCCGATGTATGGGTCACTCGATCTCGAAAGTCGTGCAGGCACTGGGATTTTCACGAGTTACTGGGTCACGGGAGCACCGTGAGTACATCGAATCCGGAAAAACCATCCATGCAATGGCCAACTGCCGTGGACAACAGCGTGTGGATCAGCGGGGTAATCGTCGGCTAGCTAGCATTGTAACAGCAGATAGACCAGCCACAGTGCAAGAAATCACTCGGCAATTTAACGCTGGTGCACAAAAAACGTGTAAGCAGTCACACCATCCAGAACCATCTCCTTGCTATGGGGTACAGGAACCATCATCCCACGAGGGTACCGCTGCTGACCGCACATCACAGTGTGCAAAGATTAGCATGAGCGTGGGAACATCGCCAGTGGACACTAGACATGTGGGAAAATGTTGCCTGGACTGATGAGTCGAGATTCACGTTGGTACATGCGGATGGCAGGATACGAGTTCGACGCAAACCACATGAAGCGATGGATCCTTTTTGCCGGCAGGGTACTCTTCAAGCTGGTGGAGTGGGCATTCTCGTCTGGGGACTGTTTACCTGGACTGAAATGGGAGCCCTGGTACGTGTGACATCGTCCCTCACAGGTCAACGTTACCGGGATATCCTGGACGATCATTAGCTCCCGTTTGTGCGACTTCAACATCCCACTAGTTACCTTATCCTGCAACAAGATAATTCACCGTGCCATCGCTCCCGAATTGTATACAAATGGTTGGATGAACACTCCACCGACGTTACCTTGCTTCCTTAGTCAAATAGGTCACCTGATTTCAATCCCATCGAGCACATCTGGGCTGCAATCGAGAGAGATGTTCGAGGCTCTGACCCCACTCCATCAAATCTTCGTGAACTGTGGAAGCTTTTTCAGGGGTCGTGGATCCGTATAATTTTGCAATGCTTCCGGTGTCTTGTCGAGTCCATGCCGAGACGAATAGCCGCCGTCATCAGAGAGAAAGGTGAAGTTACACGTTACTAGACAGGTATCTCTAATTCAATTGCTCTTCAGTGTACTTCCATATTGGATGACTGATTTTCTTCTGGAAGAAAAGAAACCGTTGATATAACTCAAAGTACCTAGAGTAAACCAGTTGTCTTCGGGATCGTCCATTCGAGTTACTAACTTATTTCTGCCGTTCTGGAAATATAAACAAATATTTCAGTACGGATTTCTCCTCCTCATATTACCACATTCATTGAGCATAGTTTTAAGATTCGTGTGTTTTACTGAAACATTATTCCACCATCTATTTAAAAATTCACTTGGTGTGATACTCTTTTGAATTTCATAGTGTACGTTCTTTAACCCCAAGTTGCAAGAAGATACACTGGTGTGCAAAAATTAAGGACGAAGAGAAATCAGCATAACAGCAGAACGAGCACGCAGAACGGACCGAGAGACCACCTAGGTATAGAGTAGGGTCCGGTACGGTAGGGCATGCACATATATGAGCATCACGTAAGGGGGCAGGGAGTGTCGGAAGGGTATAAAGCACACGGGCGGTGTACGCTCAGCAATTCGGTGAAAGCTATTGCACGGTGTACATCGGTTTGAACGACGTCCAGTTTCTGCCACCGTGTGATACGGCCAACAGGCAATCCAGTAGACGACATCTGGATGACTTTACCCGAGGTCGCGTCATTGGGAAGTTGGAAAAAGGTCGAAGTGTGACTAGTGTAAGAGAGGAGTTCGGGATATCTCACAGCGTCGTTTCACGAGCGTGGAGTGCATTACAAACGACAGGAACAGCTGTTTGAGAGTTTAGCAGTGGTCGTCCACGAGCAACCACGGCGGCGGAGGACCGGTATATTTGTCCTATATGCGAGAAGAGACTGACGGTAGGCAGTTGGAGAAATAGCAAGGCACATGCAACAGACAACTGGACGTCGGTTATCGCGTTTTACCGTGGCCAGGAGTCTGCAAAAAGTAGCGTATTTGCACGACGGCCAGTACAGTGTGTGCCATTTACACCTGCTCATCGCAGACGGCTGTTTCTGTGCTGCCAGAATCACAAGAACTGGACACATCAGCAATGGTGTCGAGTTATCTGTACTGCTGACAGCCGATTTATTCTGACGAGCGATTCTGGACGCATACACATCTGGAAAGGGCAGGGAACTTGCAATCACACCTCCAACATCATCGAAAGGGACCGGTTTGGAGATGGCGCACTTCTCGTTTGGGGCGGTATCATATTTGGTAGCCGTACCGACCTCCACATCTACAAAGAAGGTTCAGTCACTGGTGTCCACTATTTTACCGAGGTTCTCTAGCCTCACGTGCGTCTGTTTAGAGGTGATGTGGGTCCTGAGTTCCTCTTCATGGACGACAACTCTACATCTCATCGCACAGTGGCTGTCGCAGAGCTGTTGGAGAGTGAAGATATTCAACGCATGGAATGGCCCACAAAGTCTTCATACTTAAATCTAATCGAACACGCGTGGGACCTTTTCGGGAGACGCTTGGCAGCACGTCATCTGTGGCCAACAACGATTGCGCAGCTGCGATTGGCGCTACAAGAGGAATGGGCCGCGATGCCTCTACAGCTCCTTGACAAACTCATCCTCAGCATGGACAGACTTTGTAAATCCTGCAACGCAGTTAGGGGTGATCATATTTCCGACTATAGTCTGGATTTTTCTTGGCAGCCGATTGTCACATGGACGTTTCTGTCTTGTGTCAAGTTGTGCTCAAATCTACCTTTTCAATAAAGTGCCTTTGTATCTTTTGGATTGCTTTGTTGGATGGTTTTGCTCACTTGTCCCATATACTTACATCTTGGAGATCTTATGGTATGATTTGCGTCGATGTGGAACACTTCTGCACGACGTTACATTCGAAAAACCGTCTCGTCCTTACGTTTTGCACGCTAGTGTAATAGCAAATATTCACAATAGTGCGAGAGAAATTCAGCAGTATCTTTAAGCATTCCCATCTGACATATTTTCGCTATTGGTGTTAAACATACGATGCAAAAAAAATATATATTTCTGAACTTCATTTTTCGGCTTTCTAAATTTTAGATTTCTAAGGCTATGTGAAAATCGATTATAATTCCAGTTTAATTTTTACTAATTTAATATTTGCATCACAGAGTTTGTAAGAATAGGAATCAGGAAAAATAGTGTGGTATACTGCGCTACAAATGACCTAAATTTGTCCGACTTTATAGTATTACGTAAGCTATATACATAACACGAAACATTCAGGTATAGATTGAGACATCATTATATTTTTTACAAAGGGCGATGGTTATCGAAGTGTGACGTTTACGTTTTAATGAATTAGAATTAATAATTGTGAATTGTGCTGTTTATGTATGTGTTATATTAAACATATACCTGAGGGAAGACATTAAAATTTAATTCTAAGAGTAAAATGAAGAAGTGTCGCATAAATGGGGAAAATTACTTCAATATAAATGGCAGCAGATCTAGTGTGATTCTGTATTTGATTAAAAGATTACATGAATTGCTACGATTCAGAAATTTGTATATTTTTGAAAGTTTGTAATGATGTTTTTGAGTCATACTCAGTGTTTCACCAAATCATACTTCTTAATATACGCGGAAAGTTTTTTTATTTTTATCTTTTTTTTTTTTTGAGCGAAAGATTGGTAAAAACGTTTTCCGAGGCGAATGGCATTTCCCTAAATGAAAATACTTCAATTAATCCCTTTCCAAATTTTACAAGTGCCATGTCTTCCAACAGTTTAGACACACAAACACATAAAGCAAAATCGCTGTCAATACGTTAATATCAAGGATTTCAGAATAAGATATCTGCGATGTCTTCACCAACGGAGTGCACCATTTTGCGCCTGGGATGTGTGGGAAAGCCTGTGGTTTTCAAGGCTATTGAAATGCTTTTGTGTTGTCCAGATCGCATTCTTTCGTCGTTAATGTTTTTATATTTGCATCGTAAATTTCTGCCGATGTGTGAGAAAATGCTGGATTCTTTAAGTTTTTAATTATTTTGAGGCAGCTTCCTATTTATATTCTGAAATGAAATACACGAAACTTCAGTAGAAGTTCTTCATTTTTCTTTGGTAGTTGAACGATCACGTAAGCAATTCAATGGGCTATAAGCAGCCTAACTTAGGGCCAATGGTTCCAGGGAAGGGATAGCGCCAGTGCCGCAAGACAAACCGAAGATACATGCGTGACCGGGATTCGAATCCGGGCGGGCTGTAGGTCATTTTCAGGCTTGCATTTGCAGGATTGTACTTAGCAGAGCCACATTCTGCCACATCTTCCCCTTCTTTAAGATCTTTAAAACATTGATATGTTTGCACCAGTAAATTATTACCAACAAACTGTTTTTGACATTTCGTGTGTTTGAATGGGACTTCTCTCCCGCTTGAAACAAAACTTGATGTCGATCTTTTCTGTATTCTTTGTTTATCTGACGGACTCATTATACATGCAGCAACAAAGAGAAGAATGACCGTACATAAAACAACTAAAGGCCAACTGTCTTCGGTTAGGGTGACCTTAAACGTCACACTTCTGCGATTTTATCACGGCCTCTTCCGGAGCAATGCATTCTTGAGATTTTTTTTTTTTAGCCCTATGAATTTCTGGCTGCAACTTGGGTGTTCTCCGCCAAGTAATACGAGCAATATAGATGAAGAAACTGGCAATTCAGTCCCGATGGCCATGTGGTCAGAGGCTTAGGTCTCTGACTAGTCGTTCGTGCCGGACTCAGCTTCGGATCTCGGATGAGGAATGGGTGGGGTGTTTGTTATTAGACCCTGGCTCTGTACCCTGCTTGAAGCTTGTGGTCATAAATTACAAACAAGCAACTATTTATAGCCCATGGGCTGCGAATGACCTAGTGGTCAACGTTCGTGACTGCCACGGAGAAACCTCATATTCGAACCCAAGCAGGTACAAACGCTCGAACCACTAAATATATAAATATCCACTTTGCGTCAGATAGGCACGTTAAGACTTCGGAATCCGGGTACTGGTCGCCCTGTAGCAAATAAGGGCGTCTTCCTCCTCCTTTCTACCTCTCTTCAGTGTCACCTTCCTATCGAGCACTCTAGCCCAAATCTCCTAGCTTCCTCTTTCTAAGGGTTGTTTTTTTCAGGTAACGTGTATGCCACAGGGTACAGGAAAGAAATCATTGTGCCCCTTGTGACAGTGTTTCATGTTGCTACTGGACATGCATTCCGTTTTCTCGATGACTTAATAACCAATCACCATGCATGCAGGGTGCATCAGGAGCTGCAATATGATCGGATTGAATCGTTACAAGGACCTGCGCGCTTTCCGTACCGTCATCCTGTTGATAACATGTGTGACGCTGTACAGAAACATCTGGGTAAGAACGCACCACACTCCGACACACTGGTTGACTTCCGTAATGTGTTACCTGAAATTTGGGACCAGCTGCCCCAAACACTCATCAATAATATAGTTTCAAACATGACTGGTAGGTGTCAAGACGTTCTTAGACACAGATTTCGTGTGACTGGATACTGAAAAAATATTCTCCAAATTCAACACTTTGTCTATATTGAGATCAACTTTGTTTCGTGCAAAAATTGTGCCATAAATTTGTTTTATAAACGCACACTTTGTCATTCGGATTAAGCAGCCTTGCTGATATTGTTTTGATGCATGTTGCTTTAGTCAGATATATACATCTTTTATATTACAGATGTGGTGTGACTGGGTACTGAAATACCATTTCCCAAATTCATCACTTTGACACAGATGTGGTGTGACTGGGTACTGAAATACCATTCTCCAAATTCATCACTTTGTCTATATTAAGATCAACTTTGTTTCGTGCAAGAATTGTGCAGTATATTTGTTTTATAAACGCACTTGTCACGGATTTGTGCTGATATTGTTTTGATGCATGTTGCTTTAGTCAGATATATGCATCTTTTATATTACAGAACTGGGTACTGAAATACCATTTCCCAAATTGATCACTTTGACACAGATAAAAATTCGTCGCTTTGTCTATATTAAGATCAACTTTGTTTCGTGCAAAAATTGTGCAGTATATTTGTTTTATAAACGCACACACTTTGTCATTCGGATTAAGCAGCCTTGCTGATATTGTTTTGATGCATGTTGCTTTAGTCAGATATATGCATCTTTTATATTACAGATGTGGTGTGACTGGGTACTGAAATACCATTTCCCAAATTCATCACTTTGACACAGATGTGGTGTGACTGGGTACTGAAATACCATTCTCCAAATTCATCACTTTGTCTATATTAAGATCAACTTTGTTTCGTGCAAAAATTGTGCAGTATATTTGTTTTATAAACGCACACTTTGTCATTCGGATTAAGCAGCCTTGCTGATGTTGTTTTGATGCATGTTGCTTTAGTCAGATATATACATCTTTCATATCATACAATATTACTACCTTTTTGTTATCAGTGTATTTGCTGAACTAAGCGGAAGATAATATTTACAATTTTATACGAATTTGGAAATTTCCATCAATTTTAAACCTATGAATTATGACGTTAAGTGAAGGAAACTATACAGAATTTCCCACTGGCTTGAGCGTCGGGAGGTGTTTTAATTCAATGAGCAAACGTAGTTAAAATAAGAAACTCAATTCATCTCGTTCCTTGATTTGCAGCCATCACGCATTTGTAGGCAGATTTTCGACACGAGGACATGACACTGTGGTTAATTAGTGGTATTGCGGTCATTGAAAAATTTCGTTAGAGATCTATTTACTGAGATTGTATAGCTTTAATCCTTGAACCATTCAGCAGCAGAGCAATCATAGCAAAACAAACCATCTATGTGATACGGAAACATCTGTGCAGCTCTATCACATTAATTTCTTGGTTAACAAGCACGACCTCTCCCGTCTACAGACTGATCCAGCGACGACGCTTGATGACAATGAAAAATTAACGAACGTCTCCAATGAATACCTGTTTTGCAGAGCACTTATTAACACCCAGCCCGCAGTCAAAGATAGCCAGTTTCAAACAGTTTTTAAGGTTGTTCTAACCAAACTTCACCTTAAACAGTGAATTTCATATTTTCTTTTGTTAATAAAATACTGTATGTATCATGAAAGAAATACGGGATTACGCCATATAATACAAATTTTGAAGATGACAATCCGATTTTTGGCGTAAATGTGACAAGGATGGTAAGTCAGATAATTTTTGAAAACTTGAAAATTTTCATCGTCCTGGAGCGGGACTCGAACCCGCGTCTCCCAGAAAACGCCTAGGTATGCTAACCACTACACCACCCAGAACGACCAAGTTTCAAGTTTCCGATCAATTTGAATTTAACCATCACAGGATTCGCTAGTCGAAGCAACCGGCATTCATGTTTAGCGAATCTGGAGGTTAATAATCCTATCCCGTGATTGCCCGGAGAAGCAGATAAATCATGAAAGAAATACGGGATAATTATCTGACTTACCATCCTTGTCACATTTACGCCAAAAATCGGATTGTCATCTTCAAAATTTGTACTGTATGTATGTTATGTATATGAATCTACACTATCTACCAACAAGTAATTGGACACCCCTGCAATCGACAATATATGCGGTCCTGATACACGTCACGGCCGCCACCGTTAAATATCGTGTGGGAAACAACAACGCAACCAGTCGCATGCAAGATGCCACGCAGTTCGGAGCTCTCTGATTTCGAGAAAGGTGTAATCGTCGGGTATCACAGAAATGGCCGATCCATACGTGACAAATCCAGAGAGTTGAAGTACCCAAAATCGACAGTGGCCTACGTATTTGGCAAGTGAAACATGAGAGGTAACTGTCGGAATGTGCCCCGACCCGGCAGACCCACAAAACTGGGAGTTAGAGACCGACGAGTGCTGTCAAGAGAAATTTGGAAGAACCGCACCAAATCGATGGGCCACATGCGCGAGGAGTATTAACCGGTACCCGGGAGTGTTTATTCGATGAATACCATCCGTAAAGAATCGAATCTGCTCAGTTATCATGGACGTGCTGCCGTCCATAAGCCTGTGAACACCAAGTCCAATAGCGCTGCTCGGCTAACGTGGTGCAAAGAACGTCGACAGGGGACCGTGAACAGTGGAAACAGGTTCTCTGGAGCGACGAATCAATATTCACCCTCTACCGTTCGGGTGGCAGGGTTTGGGTTTGGTGTCTGCCTGGAAAACGCCTCCTTCCGGAATGTATTGTGACAACTGAGAAGTTCGGCGGCAGTGGAATTATGCTATGTGGGTGTTTCTCCTGGTATGACACGGGTCCCTTGGTCGAATTTCCACGTACTGCACCATTTTGCATTACCATGCGCTTCCTACGTTGCGGCAGTTTTACAGGGTGGACCCATATTACTTTCAGGATTACAATGCCACCTGTCATGCTGCAAGGTTTACCATGACCTGGTATGGTGACAATGGAGTTAATCGAATGGACTGGCCTGCGCAGAGCCCGGATCTTAACCCAATCGAGTACCTCTTGGACGAGTTGGAGCGTCGACTTAACGAGTGCCCCGACCGTCAGAAATCGTTGAAGGAACTGACATGTCTCCTCCAAGCCCAGAGGAAAAAAATTACCGCTAGCCGTCGTACAATGCCTGGTTGAGAGTATGCCCCGGATGGTCGCAGATGTAATCGCCGCTCGTGGAGGCTCCACTAACTATTGAAGGTGAATATACTTCGTTTTCCGTTGCTATCACAGGTGTTAAATTACTTGTTGGTAGATAGTGTATGGAAAGCTGTTTGGTAAAATAAGTTTTTTTTTTCGAATAAAACATCAAAAAAGTGAATTGTGGAATATATCCTACAAAATGGGGAATTAGCGTTTCTTCGTTTTATAGGCTTTTTGTTGTTCAACGCTTACGTTCATTGATGTAGCATAAATTTTATATCATTTCAAACATAGAGTATTCAAGTTTATACGTTCATATAAATCAATAAATGCTATCCATATAAAATTTAGAAATATTTTTTAAAATGTATTTTGTTCACTTTTAGCTTCAGTGTGTAAGTACGTTTCCACCATTTGACTAAACGCACAGTTAAATTCCGGATAAAAATTTATGTTTGCCATTTCCATTATGCACGACGACGAGTACGGCGTGTGCCATTAACGCCTGCTCATCTGAGACGGCCGTTTCTGTGGTGCCAGAAATACAAGAACTAGACGCATCAGCAATGGGGTCGAGTTCTCTTTACGGATGAGAGCCGATTTAGTCTGACGAGCGATTCTGGGCGTATACCCATCTAGAGAGAAAAGGGAACTCGCAAATCATACCTCGAACATCATCGAAAGGGACCGGTTTGGTAGTGGCGCAGTTCTCGTTTCGGGCGTTATCATGCTTGGTACCCGTACTGACTTCCACATCTTTTAAGGAGGTTCAGTCACTGGTGTCCGCTATTGTACCGAGGTTCTCCTGCCTCACGTGCGTGTGTTTAGAGTGCTGTAGGTCCTGTGTTCCTCTTCATAGACGACAACGCTACACATCATCGTACAGTGGCTGTCGCAGAGCTGTTGGAGAGTGAAGATATTCAACGCATGGATTGGCCCGCAAGGTTACCGGACGTATATCCAATCGAAGTGGGACTTTCTCGGGAGACGCTTGGCAGCACGTCAGCAGTCGCCAGCAACGATTGCGGAGCTGCGATTGGCGCAGCGCAGTTAGGGGTGATATTTTCCCCTACTAAAGACTGGATTTTCTTGGCAGCCGGCTGTCACAAGGACGTTTCTGTCTTCCGTCCAGTTGTGTTCGAAGCTACCTTTTCAATAAAGTGCCTTTGTATCCTTTGGATTCCTTGGTTGGACGGTTTTGCTCACTTGCCCCATATTCTTGCATCTTGGGGATCTTATGGTATGCTTTGAGTAGATGTGGAGCACTTCTGCGCGACGTTACATTCGAAAAACTATGTGGTCCTTAATTTTTGCAGGCCAGTGTAGCTTCAGATATAAACGATCAATTAATTCTGAAGATAACAGAGTGCCTTCACCTTTCCCTTTCAATTGACGAAGGTACGTCAATTGAAAGGAAAAGTGAAACATTTTCCTTGCATTGTACATGAAGGTGCATTGTATGGTCGTGTTTTAAAAGTTGAAAATATTTTGAAGCCTGTGGTAAATATGATAAAATACATTCCCTCCAGAAGCTTAAATCACAGACAGTTTACAACTTTTCTCAAGGATATTGGCTCTGAGCACAATGATATTTTGATTGTATAACTCGCATGTAAGGTGGCTCAGTTGTAGACGAGTGTTAAAACGATATTGGGATTTGTGAGATGAAATAAAGATGTTCATTGAAAGTAAAGATCAAGACGTCTCGCTTCTGGATGATCCGAAATTGTTACATGATCTGACATTCAGCACAAATATAACTGGATACTTAAACGATTTGAAATCAAACTACAAGGCGAAAATAAACTAGTCACTGATACAATTATTGATACTGTTAAAGCATTTCAGAGGAAACTTCAGCTTTGGAAACTCAGCTCAGTGCAGGAAATCTTGCTCACTTTCCCACTTTAAGAGAAGAAGAAATCAAAATTGGTGAATTTCTACGAAGAGAGCTATGTTAAAAAACGATTTCCACAGGCTGTTGAAATGCTTCGAAGACATAGAAAATATTTTCAATATATTCAAGCCCCCGTTTTCCTATAATGCTGAAAACGCACCTGAAGAACTTCAGCTTCAATTAATCGACTTTCAGCGTGATTCATTCCTAAATAAAAAATTCAACAGCTGCAGACGAACAGAATTTTATTAGTCAGTTTTAGGACAAGTACGTAAAGATTCATAACCTAGCTGCACGGGTTCTGTCAATGTTCAGAAGAACATATTCATGTGAACATTTGTCTTCAAGAATGAACCAACTGAAATGTCTTGAAAGGAATAGGTTAAGTGACAGTCCCTTGTGCTCATTTTTAACAATAGCACGTTAAAATGACATTATTCCAAATATTGATAAGTTAGTGACAGAAAAACGAGCCCAAGGTTCTGGTCAGAACATGTAATATTTTCTCTTCCGCGTTCAGTTAGCAAAATGGTATTGTTTTAAGATGTAGGTGAACATAATTGTTACATAAAAGTGATTGTTTTCAGTGATTGATGAAGAATTTATTTTTACTATTTACCGATATTTAGAAACAATAGTCCACTCTAAGGCCAAGCCATTGGTGTAGTTTTTTGAAATTGATATTTATTCATAAAAAATATATTTATATTAATGAGGCCCCTAAGTTCCTTCAAATCCTTCAAAATTATAAAGCGGCCCTCCCGAGGGTATGATTTTGAGACCATTGATCTAAATATTTAATTTTACGGAAAAAATAAAGGTCTCTTGATATAACGTAGTATCAACTATGAACTACGTTACATCAAGTATACCAGTTAATGAAAGTCCAAGTTCTTTCCTTGGAGTGTTTCAGTCACGCACACAGTGGACAAAGGATTGTCAAGTGCTTTTTTCAACAAATCTGGCTGCGTTGTATGGTGCTTTTATTTCACTTGCCGCTAATTGCCTAAGTTGGAACATATAAGGAGACTGCCAAGCGTTACTCTACTTAAGAAAAGCGCTAGTAATTACTATCGGATGGCACAAGACATTCATTGCAGATTAATTGGACATTTGGCTGAATATCATTAGAATTATTGATCCATTCACTTGTGGAAAAAACAGAAACAAATGTCATAACATCTCGCATAATGTTTCATTACCTTTGTTGGCTGCCGAAGACCTAGAGAAATTATTTCAAACTTAGCATTTAATACCAAGAATGTTGCATATTGATACATTTCTGTTATTACGTCGTGCAGTGCAAAATCTGCCTCATTTTCGTTGCCACACAAAAACTTAAATGGAAAAAGAATGTGTGAAAACTGGTGTGTGTGTGTGTATACTAAGATAATGAGAAAATACGCTGAAAAACTTACCTCATTTTGTATCTAGACTTTAAGACTTAAACACGTAGATCTCTCTAACTTGATTAGTTTAATTTCAAACTCCAAAAAATGTTTACATCAGAATGACAGAATTGTGAGTGGATCCCTTATTGGCCAATGTTTCCTTAGGTATATTCGTTTCTCTATAATGAATACCCTGCTATAGATTTCAATATATTTAACGCACAGAAATAATGCTGAGATCACTTACAATTAGTACACCGAACTGTACAAGTTCCATACACTTTTTGTCGGAAATGAGACCTTTTATTTTGTGTCATAATACAGAACAAACGAATCGGAAAGTTGCGCTCTCCATTTTAGGGGTTTGTTAAACCAGAGGTTAGGTCAACTTAATTTATCAGTTATGGAATAAGACTGAAAGATTGTTTTCACTAGCATGCGTTATTTACATATCGGTAGGTACTACACGAATATAATTTTAAGAAATATTATTTATCAGGCTCGGAAATTTTTTAAAGCCATTTGGTAAAACATCTAAGAGTAGCCTTCGTAAAAAGCTGTTCTGCTGGTCTAGCTTACCACATAAATTGTTTATATACAGATAAATGTTCATACGCATTCGTTTTTATGTATTTACGTCCATGGAATCCATTTGTAATTAATCCAAAGCTTCCTGCATCAGGTTTGATACCTCTGTAGGAATATATACGAATTTTTATCTTCCTAAAATGATAGCTAAGCATTGCCTAAAATATTAGATCTGTCTTTCCGTCGAAAAGGGATAGATAGCTTTAACATACAGACACTCATGTTGTATATTTCATTTATTTAGTAGTTCAGCTTACGCAAATTGCACTCAAATTCGGACTGTGGCACATAAAATGATGCGAAACTTAAGCATGAAGAACAAATTTGATGAGAACGCTTCTCATATTCGATGTGAGACGAATGTATTAATCAGAATATTACCATTCAGAACATAAATTATTTTCTTGTTCACTGACTTGAATAAGGGTCACCAGAATTTAAATGTTCCATAATTTTTCAGTTCATGTGCATTAAGTGAAGCAAATATTTCTGTTAAATTGATATTATTTTCAAATTAAAGACATGCACTTAACCAGATTAATGCCCCTGAAGTAATAATATACTAAGGGAAATCATACGGGTATTACTTATTTAATTTGACTAGCGTCATGCGATGTTTTTCGTAAAACTGTTAAGGACTGTGGAAAATTAAAAATTAAGACTGATAACTTCGTCTGCTTTTAGGTGTTTTGTTAAAGAAATTGCAAGACGCAGAACGCTTTGCAGAAAATTTTAAACTGAGTGCCTTTGTACACAAAATTCAAAAATATAATATTTTAGAGAAATATCTATAAATGCTAAATCATTGAATCAGTTTTAGTATTCTTTATTTTGGAAAACTTTTTAGTTCAAGAGCAAAAAAAAAAAAAATAAAAAAAAAAAGCATTTCAAGTGAGAAATTCTGAGATGTAAATTTCATCTGACTTTTGGTGTCTATTTAAACATTGCTCTCAGTGAAACTTTAATAATTGATATGCTCCTATGAAAGACTTACATATGAAAAGCTCATATGAACTTTCAGAAGATATTAGAAACCAATAATGGGGAGGAAGTGAAAGTTCCAATTCTGATACTAGATGAGTTTTGGAAGTATAAAACATGAAAAAAATATAATACTTTTTTGTTTAATCTCGAAATTTGAATAGAAATATGTACAGGGAATTCTTTGAATGTGTAGCTTCTTTAAAATTTCACCATTTTCTGTGGATTTGGTTGAAAGTACTTTAGATCAATGATTGAAATACGGGATTACACCATTGTACAGTTCAAATTTGGAAGATGTGAATCCGTTTATTGGTTTAAATGTATGACATGGATATTAAATCAGATAATATCCGAAAACCTAAAAAATCTGACTTATCATCCATATCATATTTACACCGACAAATGAATTCACATTTTCCAAATTTGTATTGTACAGTGGTATAATCCCGTTTTTCATTCATTGATATCCTGCGCATCCGGGCAGTAACGGGAATGAATTCTAACTCTCTAAATTCGCTATATGTGAAAGCCGGTTTCTGCGACTAGCGAACAATGTGATAGTTTTATTGAAATTAATCGGAAATATGGAACTTGATCGTTCTAGGTGGTGTAGTGGTTAGCATTCTAGGACGCTATCGAGGATACGCGGTTTGATTCCTGCTTCATGACGACGAAATTTTCAAGTTTTCGGATATTATCAGACTTAACATCCATGTCATATTTACACCAATACATGGATTCGAATCTTCCAAAACGGCTAATGGTTGAGGAAATATTAGATATACTATTGGAAAACTGCTCTCGGAATGTTGACACCCACATAAAGTACTTCTAGAAAGAACACGTTACCGTGTTGTTTGTTTGAAGAGGGCGAAGCGGCGTTGCCACTGGAACGACGAAGAATTTAAATAGTCTGGTGGGCCTGAACGAAGTCTCAGGTTTTTAACTAGCGTACACCACACGATATCATGGATCTCAACAGCCTATAAGGGTAAGTATATATCACTGGGAGTGGTGTAATGTTCCAGAGATTGTTTCGACTTATAGCTTAAGTTCAAATTTAGGGAACTCGTTCTGCATTACTCTTGAGAGCGTGTGGAATGCTATAAACAGGCTATAAGAAATTGCAGGAATTTTTTTAAAACGGGATATTTTAGCGCATAGAAATTTATTTGATTATTTACAACAGAAGAATCTAGTAACAGCAGTATAATAAGAAAGAGTTTTAAGTACAGTTTAGCAGGTGAATAATATAATTTAATAAGATTAATTACGGTGTCCTCATAAGGTCTCTTTCTCTTTATATAATGTGCTAAAGCGAAATACTGGCAAACCTCCTCTTTCTAGCGATGCTGGTGTTTATGCTATCTCCCTACAATATACTGATGGCTTCAAACGATACTATTTGGAATGACCAAGCGTTCATTTAGAATCAGAATCAACAAAAATGAAATGGACACATAATACGGTAAAGTAACCACGCCCGTATCCAGAGAGATCGAATTTAAATCCGCTGCTCTCACATGGGATGATTCCGTGATTTAAAGAAAATAGCTACCTACTCTACCCCTTATTTCACAGCCATTCAGGAAACCTTGGAGATCATTACCACAAGTGACTCTAACAATGATAGCGCTTCTCTGGATTTGCTACGAATTTGGAACCAGTTCTTCAAGTAACCCCTTTTTTCCTACTAGGATACCGCGTGCACAACCAACGTGCTGTTTCGTGTCGTATCTATTTATCGCCAAGTCAAGTAATAGCCTTTAAATTGTGGAAGCGTATTGTTATTAAGGTTACAGTTTCTGTATGTCTTCCTTGTAAAAGCCATCTGGTTGATTAACGAAGTCTTAGAAACCCTTGTTTACATATTCTTATGCCAATAATTTGGATTACTAGTACACTCTGTAGTTATATTAGTGAATAATATATTTTATTTTATTTTTCGTTTAAAGTAGAATACTTTTTTTTCCGCAATATATATCATATTTGTTGAAATCGTAGGCAGTTTAATCAGCTGAAAACATTATCTCAAGTTTCATTTATTAGATCTGTTAATGTACGAATCGAAAAGTCGGTTTCCGTCCTATACGAAAGCACATGCCATGTAAGTGATAAATATTCAAAATAAATGCTTTTTGCATGCATAGAGTATTGTGGGTATAGAGCATACAAATTACATTTCACTGGAGTTAATTTTTATACATATTACAATAGGGACCCACAAAAATCAAAAAATATAAAATTACCTCTAAATAATCTACATCTTCTTTTGACTGTAAATACTAAACAGGACGCATAAAGTTTCCGGGGAAAAATGATATCAGAACAAACGTTTTGTTCATTCCACTACCTATTTGAGGATGCACTTGTGTTTGCGGCCCCCGTCGTCTGCAAGGAGAGGGCGACCTAAAATCACGGCAAATTACACGATTTCGGATAGGTGGTGCTTCCGCTCCGTCTTCCCAGCGCTGCTGCCAAACGGGGCTGTGCTGCCTCTGTTACGTCATCGGTGATTGCTCCTCGGTCCGTTAGTCTTACTTGGTTCGCGCTATTTCTCCTGTTGCTGGCGTTTTGTTTTTAAGTGGGCGTTGTGAATCTGTGGATGTTGACATGTGGGATTGAAAGCGTTTTTTCGAGGAAGTTGCGAATGATGAGAATAGAGGCATTGCTTGGTGTGAGCGCAAGGGATTGCTTCTAACTCTACGAAGATGTTCAACAGTTCACCCAATGACTCTGAGAGTGGAACCGTACGAAGATGTTCAACAGGTCATCCAATTACTCTGAGAGTGAGACTGTACAAAGATGTTCACCAGGTCATCCAATAACTCTGAGAGTGGAACTGTACGAAGATGTTCACCATGTCATCCAATAACTCTGAGAGTGGAACTGTACGAAGATGTTCAACAGGTCATCCAATGACTCTGATAGTGGATATGAATCATCGTTAAGGACAATTCAGGTGTCGGATGAATCACGTTTTAGTGAAATCTGAGCAGTGTTACCGTGTATTTGGGACGTGGTTCGAGAAAGCTCATATTACTATTGATACCGTGATGGCTGTTGTATATTGTTTTGCCAAAGTATTGTCCTGCGATGATGCGATCGAGGAATCATCACAGGGTTGTGTTACCACGACCTCTGAAACAGTCAGCGTCTGTTAGATTTCAACATCTGACAGTAACCACTCCCTCAGTTTCGTGGATCTTTGAACTGGTTCTCACACCCAAGGGGTAGAGGGTAACTGGCGGACCCTGAAACGCACAATTTCAGGTGTGTCACACAAAATTCATTTGGCAGACCGCATTCTGGGATACTTAATACGACAGAAATGTTGTCTTCCCTCAGAACCCTGCTTTGAGATCATGATTCGCATCATTCAAACAGTCCTTCCCTGGTTTCTAATAAATGTAATTTAATTATTGTACCATAAAGACAGCTTTTCGTTTTGGTGAAAATACATATTTTCCGTCCCAGATAATGTTTCAAAATAGGTACCCAATGAACACTCAATGAAGCCCTTTTGAAGCCTGCCAAAATACTGTGGAAACACATTCCTTACAGAAATAATTCACGCCCCGTATTTCATGTCGCCCGAAAGATAGCAACACGTTATTTCCACCGCGTCTCTTGCAGCAGACGGCTGGTTCCGAAAACCGAAGTATTTATTTTTTCTTATAGTTTTTCTCACTATTTATTTAGCAAAACAAATTATAATATGTGTAATTCAGTAAACAAAAATTAGATTAATCAGTGTGTCTTTTAGTTTCCGAAAATTTGGCAAAAAGCCGAATGACATCATTTCGCAGTAAGTGTGGTAAGAACATATCACAATAATGAGTGAGTGGGCAGAGTTCCAGGCTACTGATTTATCAGCAGATCTACTGATTTTTTCACCTATTTAGTGATTTAGTAACTTTTTTGAAAAACGCCTTATTTCTACTGATTTTTCCATTATTTCATTAAATTCTAATTTTTCGGAACGCTTTTTTATATGATATATAACAAGTTTTACATAACGTATTTTAATTTTTTGAAAAAAAATAATTAAAAGGATCTAATAATCTGTTTGAAATGGTTATGAAACTTGGGTGTTATATTTGTGTACAAGTGGATAATTGCCATAATTGATATTGATAGGCTAAAATGCTCTTGTTCCTTGAATGAGAAATATCCATAAATGCTACGATCCTTGATGTAGAGGTAGGGAAACAAGTGCTATTAAGCAAACACAACAGTCATGTATGCATCACAGAGAGTTGAACCTGGATCCAATTGGGATGAATGGTTAAAAGCTAGCGCTTATACCACTGCGCTATGGGGCCTTCTTGATAGGTAGCTGTGGCTGATTTGTGTTAACACGTGGTTTGTTGTCGTTAGGGTTCATACAATTTTTTGTAGTCCATTGTTATTTTATTGAATTGCCAACAGTAGTTTGGTTTTCTCTTACATTTTAACAGGGTAACTTAATCAAACGTTTTTATTTTCTGATAATGCTAAAAATGCATTATGCAACATTTGGATGCTGTTACCCCTGTCAGTGTCCTGGGAAAGAAGTTTCCATGAGTTGCTGCTTTAGTTTCTTTCTTTCCCAGTGTGATTCCTCCAACTGAGATTCAAACACTGGACAATGAATGGAAAATGCTTCGAAATACTGATCTTGAAATTCAATGCACTCTGATGTACGTGTGCATCATTTTTGGGCATGTGAAAAATAATGACACATTCGTGACGGAATTATACTCTTTCCATCATTGTCGAAATTTGTGGCATGTTTGTTATTCTTCCTTCAATCAAAGGCTGTAGTAGAAAGGATTTTTTGCTTTTTTATGATAAACATCATGAAGGCAAATCAGAGAAACAGACTTTCTTTAAAAACCGCATGTTGATTGCTGCATGCAAAGGTTATGCTTTCAAATTCTTCATAGCATATCTTTGACGGATGAAATTGTTTGGCAGAAAAAATGAAAACCAGCATCTATGATAGCAATAGTGTTGATAATAAGATTAGCACAACTCTTCTGCTCAAATTCTGACAGTGTGAATTCTACAGTTCAGCTAACCAAAGACATTTACAGTTGACCCATTTCATTAGACTTTGCATTATAGATCATGGCAGAAAAGCTAAAGATTGCCTTTTAAGAAAGGAAATTAAATGGAAAATACCATTATGTGATCAGAACTGCTTTAGATCATTGCGATAGCGGTGCATTGTGTATTGTAGCGAAACAAAAATCTGCTGATTTTTAAACTGATCTACTGAATTTTTAGGATGAAATCTACTAAATTTTGAGAATTTCACTTGGCAACACTGGGAGTGGGGTGGGTGTCTTTTGGTGTCATAGCTTATGTGTTTTCCGTACAAGGAACACCTGTCGAAATAATTCACAGGAAAATCACAAATGACCAAATATTGGGGAATACGATGAAGTGTTTATAAGTCCTTGAATTTTGCTAGAAATTATTTTTAGAGTCAAGCGAATGGATTTAACACATAATTATGAATATTAGCTTCCGAAGTTAAAGCAGTTATGATATTGATGCTTAAGTTTCTTTAAACTCACGCATAAAAGGCAGAGACCGAGTATCAACAGCTAATGTTATTATTTTATTATTTTGTTATGTTATTATTAATTATTTTGGCACAACGCCGAAATCTTAACAAAAAATAAGAAAAATCACTGGAATTAAAATAAAGCATTTTTTAATTATAAATACATTTACAAAAGTAATAGTGAAAATAAACAGTATTATATACACTATGTTTAAAATAAAGTTTTGTTTTTGGCACAAAGGTAAAAAAAAAATTTCACTTATTTATCAGCAGTTTTTAATCTTCTTGCTGCCTTTTCGTTATTAAAGAAATAAAGACAAATACCTATGGGTGTTTCGATAGTTTTTATTATCTATAAGCGAAATGCAATTTAAATGTATTCCGTGTATTCATAACTGAAAAAAAAACCACCAACACATTTCATATATTCAAATCCTATGAAAACACGTTTGCTCTTCCGTAAATTATAGGAGGACACTTGTTATAATAAACAAAATTTCCAATTCATTTTTCATGTACGTATACTGAAAATAACTCTATTAAAATTAGTAGTTCATAATCCTAAGAAAAACCGGCAGTATATCTAAAGCGCAGTACAATGTATGCCTGATTTGTGTTGGGTCTGTATTTAAACTTTCTTTGCTAACACTAAGGTCATCTGTTGAAATGTTTTGAAACGTTTTCCGTGCACGATAAACACAAATGGGATACATATGAAATGCATTGCCCCACTTCATTATAATAAAATTGACTGCCAACTTGGATGAACTTGCAATTCACTTCCAAGCTGGATGAACATGGAATTCACTGTACCTCTGGATAAAAGTACAACTCACTCGTACCTTTTAGTGGACTTACCTTTAATTCTTCATGTAAACAGAATTAAAGGGAAATCCACGTAAATGTAAGGCATTGTTAGAAACACTATATCAAAATATTTCAAGTCCAATGTTCATTCTTTCAACTGACACGAAACATGGATTTGTTAGAAACAAGATGTAAAACCGCATGATTTAGAATGATTTTGTAGCTGTTAGTGGAAATCATCCTACACTATGAAGTGCTGCAAAGTTCCACGTGTATTTGTTCTTACTAAAGGTAATAACGACATCTGCCTAAAGCAACATATAAGTACAGAATTGCTGTCTGTAACTACTACGACTCTTGCAACAGGAGCCTGTTGACCTTTTCCACAAAGTTCCAAATATCATATTAATATATTTCTTATAAAAGGAATATACACTGAGTGGGCACTTTATTATCACCACCCCTCAATACTTCGTTCGGCCACCTTTTTCCTTTAATACTGCTTCGATTCTTCGTGGCATGGACTCCACGAGATGTTTATAGGTGGTTTGTGTAATCTGAGACCATGCTTGATGAATAGCACTTTCCAGGAGTGTGAGATTGCAAGGTTGTGGATCCAGCTGTCTGATGGCTCGTTTAACTGCGTCCCACAAATTGTCAATGGGATTGATGTGGATATTGTAGGGGCCACCTAAGCAAAATGAACTCACCGGCATGTTCCTGAAACCAATCCCGTACAATACGAGCATTACGGCAGGATGCATTATCTTGTTGAAAGTAGCCATCACCATTGGGATAAACCATCCATATGACAGGATGCACTTGGTCCGCAACGACGTTTAGATATGATGTGTCAGTCAGACATTGATCAACATGAATTAAAGGGCCCAAAGCATGCCAGGAAAACATTCCCCAAACCATAACGTTGCCTCCACCAGCTTGAAGGATTGTAGCAATGCAATTGGAGTCCATGCTTTCGTGCTGTTTCCGCCAAATTCTCACTTTGCCATCGGCATGGTGCAACTGAAAACGTGATTTTTCGGACTACATAATTTGTTTCGAATTATCGACTGTCCAATCATGATCCTGCGCGAACTGGAGACGTTTTCTCTTGTTAATTGCAGACATCAAAGGTGTTCGAACAGGCCTTCCGCTGCCATATCCCATCCGAAGCAGTGTACGGTAAACAGTGCGTGCAGGAATCATTTGAGGGGATCCTTGATTAAGATAGTCTGTAATTTGCTGCACTGTTGACCTTCTGTTGTCTGTTACCAGTCTTGACACTCTCCGCTCCGCCCGAGCAATTACTAGTCGATGACGACCACACGTTACACGTAGAGACACAGTTTTTTGGCTGACAGTCCAGTCTTTAAACACTTTAACAACAGCTGCTCTGGAACATTTCACGAATGCGGCGGTTTCGGTAATACTTGCTCCATGGCTCTGAGCTCCTACAATCATCCTACGTTGAAAGTCCGTCAAATCGCATTTTTTACTCATCTCGTCACCCAAAAATTACTTCTACTACTGTCGCAAGCACTGAGCTTTCCCCTTTTTATATTAGCCTCGCCTCTGGCGGAAACAGCATGCAGTCATAGCTCATTTGCTTAAAACTGTCAGGTGGTCATAATAAAGTGGCCACTCTGTGCCTAAGACTTATCTCTGGTGTATTTCCGTTTATTTCTAGTACACACATGTGCGTGTGAGCGAATTTGTAAATGAATCGTGCTTATAGGTACTAACACATGCCAAGTGATTTGATTTTCATATTTAAAATATAAAGGTATTTCGCCTCACCAGCAGTTGCCAACAGGAGTTTACAGATATTGCTCACAATTTTTTTTAAGTTACACGATCATTGGAGGATTGACAAATCAGCTGTAGGTTTTCGAGTAGAGAGTTTGCCTGAAATTACTAGAGCTTTATGATTTCTAGGAGGAAAATTAATGCTCTTTGTCATGCTGTAACAGTTGAGGTACTAAGTCTTTCGTTTAAATTATGTCAGTTAATATGGGAACTAAAATACTTAAATAATTAAAAATCTATGTTGACATTTATTATATTTATTTGCCATGCCGGTGGCATAGTGGTCTAAGCGATGGCTTCTGATCATTCGTCCGAAAGGGGTCCTTGTTGTAATCCCGGTAAGGCATGTTGTTATGTTTGTCTTAGGGTACTGGCTATCTCCCTTCCCAAAAACCAGTGGCTCTAAATTAGGGACGGGCGTTTGCTTACAGCCCATTTTACTGACTTACACCGTAGACAGTTTTCGGAACAGGTCGGAGCAGGGGTCAAGAGAACCCCCATACAAAATATTCGTTATTTTAGTTTAAATGTCAAGAGTTTTCAATTTAGAACCACCAACTTTGAATTACTACCTCATGGTGCTATGACTTAAACCGTAGACGGTTTTGAGAAGGGCTCGGAGACCGGTTGTCAAAAGGCCCCATACAAAATTTGCGTAAAAACTTCTAGTTTTCAATTTGCAACCATCAGATTCAGTATATTATCTCATGATACTCTGACTTAGACCGTAGACAATTTTTTGGAAGGTGTTTTACCAGGGGTCAAGGGCCCCCGCCTTGAAAAATATTTGTAAAAAGTTCTATAGTTTTTAATTTAGAACAATCAAATTTGGTATATTATCTCATGGTACTTTAATTTAGACCGCAGACGTTTTAGAAGGGGTCGGAGCCCGAGGTCAAAGAGCCATTATGCACAATTTTCATAAAAATTTCAATTTTTTACGCTTTCCAATTGTAGGTTGAAGAAGCGTATATGCTGCTGCTTTGTCCGTCCGTCTGTGCGTCTGTGTGTCCGTCCGTCTGTCTGACGGTTCAATAACTCGCGTAAAAATAGTTCGATTTCGATGAAATTTTAGTATATGGTAAGGGACCACCTGGGGACGAACCGTATTGAATATGGACGAAATGGGGTCAAAGATCACGACATAGGACCGGGATCCATTCCATCACACTTATGCGCCATAACTTGGGTAAATATAGTTCGATGTCAATGAAATTTTTATATGTGGTATTGTACTAACTGGGAAGTAACCCTATTCAAAATCGGTGAAGTGGGGTTAAAGGTCAGGACATAGGAGCGGGATGCATACCATTGCTCTTATGCGTCATAAGCTGCGTAAATATGGTTCGATTTCGATGAAATTTTAGTATATCATAGGGGACCACCTGAGCATAAACCCTATTGAGAATGGACGAAATGGGGTCAAAGGTCAGTGCATAGGATCGGTATCCAATCCATCGCTCTTATCCCATAATATTAAAGGAGCACTTCTTGTTTTTTTTTTTTTTTTTTTTTTTTTTTTTTTTGATTGGAGGTTTAACGACCGCCGTGAGCAACTCAATGGGCTATAAGCAGTCGCCCGTCCCTAATTTAGGGTCACTGGTTCCAGGGAAGGGAGAGAGCCAGTACCGTAAGACAAACACAACATCCATGCCTCACCGGGATTCGAACCCGGACCCCGTTCGGACGAATGATCAGAGGCCATCGCTTAGACCACTGCGCCACCGGGACGGCACACTTCTTGTATGTATGTAAATTTTATTTTGGAAACGGCTCTAGTTATTATAATGAAAGTCGTTAAACTCCGTTTTCTGGTACTAGAAATCGATTTAGCTTAATCTCGAATTTAGGAAAATTCGTTTAGTGGGTAAAATAACCATCCCGAATTATAACGTTTTTAGTGTCATGGCGTCGTTCCATTTATGTAACCCATGCTTAGAAATCTTATGACATCACAATTTCGCGTTTGAGAACGTTGGCGCGCGGGCACGCCATGTGTCTCATTACGCCACGCGTAGTGTATGGATCCTATTATAGTTTTATGACGTCACACTCATGCGAGCAGATGATCACGATTCCCACCTGCCTCATTACGTCACGCGTTTTTAGCGTATGCCCGTCCACACCATATCTTGCGTAAAAATCGTTCGATTTTGAGGAAATTTTAGTATGTGTCAGGGGATCACATAGGAAGGTACCCGAATGAAAGTGAACGAAATGGGGTCGAAGGTCAGGATATAGGAGCGGGATCCATTCCACTGTTTTTATGCGTCATAACTAACGTAAAAAAGGTTTGATTTCGATGAAATTTTATTATGTTGTAGGGGACTACCTGTGAACAATCCCTATTCAAAATGAGCGAAATGGGGTCAAAGTTCAGGACATAGGAGCAGAATGACTTCCATCGCCATTATGCATCATAACTTACGTAAACATTCCTCGATTTGGATTAAATGTTAGTATGTTGTAGGAGCCTGCCTGAGGACGAATCCTATTAAAAATGGGCGAAATGGGGTCAAAGGTTAGGACACAGGAGCGGGTTCTATTCCATAGCCTTTATGCATCATAAATTACGCAAAATGCTTTGATTGCGACAAAACTTTATCATGTTATGTCGGAGGTATACTGAACCGGTTCTGTTGAATATCATCGAAATGGGATCAAAGGTCAGTACACAGGACCGAGATTTATTTCACAGCCATTATCCTCATAACTTGATTAATGATTTCTGGTATAATGGAAAGCATATTGTAATCAATGCCATGCATGATTTTACTACCTTGTTTAGTTTTATGCTGCCATTTCACCACAAACAGAGTGCTCCATCAGGCAGAAATATAATGTTATGTAAATAAAGAGTTACATATATTAAAAATTCGAAACGGCAAACAAAAGGTTGATCAATGCCAATTATAATGAATAAGGTTATTACTGGTTTGTTTTGTGGTAATTATTATATCATGAATAAAGTTTTATGCTGGACTTAATGAAGACACTTAATGAAAAGAGACCTAACTGCCAGACACAGGTCTGACAATAACTGAACAGAGAAAAAGGTGCTCACTTTAAAACCTTTTATTTGAAAACTCCTGGTATCATCCAACACACACTCTACTAATCACATAGAACGAAGCTCTTGGCACATAAAACAAAAGCTCTCTCACGTAACACAAAAGTTCTCTACGCACATAAACAAAAAGCTTTCTACGCACATAAACAAAAAGCTCTCTACGCACATAAACAAAAAGCTCTCCTAGGTATCGTGGAACGCGCCAATTTATACTGCCTACCACCACGTCATGACTACACTCGTTGCCACATATCATTCAGCGGGAGAAATAACATCTCGTTAAGTAAGAAGATAATTTACATAGGAAAATAAAATAACAAGAGATAGTAAAATCAAAATGAAACTGAATCTAGAGTATACGTTACATCATCTCCCCCTTAATATATATATATTTTTTTGTCGAAAAACCTATCAAATTTTGGCGTGTAGTCTTACACTTGCTGACTGACGTTTATCGTGCTCTTTTTTTGTTTTGGTGGCAGCAGTATGTACAATATCAAACTTGGCATGACAAAATCAGGAGATCTGTATTCGTCTGTGAAACACTTTTTATACTTGAACAAAACAAACCTGCATCGCCATACCTTTGTTTTTTTATTCTGCCTAGCAGGAATCACATTTTTGATTTCAAATTACGTCTTCCTATTAGCGTTGATTACAAACCAACTGTATCAGCAGCGAAGATTGCCTGTAGCTGCCTAACAGTAACAATTTTCATTATTTTATCCCTACGCACATATATATAAATTTCAAATTACGTCCAGATATTATCGTTTAGTACAAACCAACTGTATGAGCAGCGAAGATTGCCTGTAGCTGCCTAACAGTAACAATTTTCATTATTTTACCCCTAAGCACATATATATATATAAAATTTGGATTAGTAGACGGACATAGAAGATATATACAAAAAAAACACAGATACGCAAAAAGAATGCATAGGCCCACACGAAAAAAAAAATTCTGACACGCCAACTGGTCGTGCAGGAAAAACAACAGAACGAGAAAAGAACCTGTCCACGAAAACCTACTTATCTCGAGGACGCATAAAAAACTCTCGTACGATAACGTTTTCCAGGCCTAATCGGACTGGTAAATTCAGGTGGCGTTGAACTTTTCAAAGACTTGAATGGATCTGGAACATCTGTAGTCTGTCGGTCAAGAAATCCCTGCGGCTGACAGGAACGGTCAGGAACGGCTGAAGTCTGTCGGTCAGGAACGGCTGAAGTCTGTCGGTCAGGAACGGCTGAAGTCTGTCGGTTAGGAACGGCTGATGTCTGTCGGTCAGGAAATCCCTGCGTCTGACAGGAACGGTCAGGAACGGCTAAAGTCCGTCGATCAGGAACGGCTGAAGTCCGTCGATCAGGAAATCCCTGCGGCTGATAGGAACGGTCAGGAACGGCTAAAGTCCGTCGGTCAGGAAATCCATGCGGCTGACAGGAACGGTCATAAACGGCTAAAGTCCGTCGGTCAGGAAATCCCTGCGGCTGACAGGAACGGGCTCCCCCAGGCTTTTGATATGTAGTCCCTTTGTGCTGGGGCCCGTGTTGTCCGTCCAGCATTCTTTTGAAGGGACGTGGCTCCGGCCACATCGCTTGTTTTCGCTTTCTACCTCTTGGCATGAGAGTAGAAGCAGGCATCGGCCCTGTTTGCCCTGAACGTAAGTTCCAGTGGCGAAACCCGTGCGGATGCAAGGATCTCTGCCTTCGTCGCTGTTGCGGCGAAGCAGATTGGGGAGACAAGTTACGTTTTCGACCAGCTTTTGGTGTTTCTGGACGGTTTGTAATTTGTGTCAGACGTTTTAGAATAGTCACCCTATTGTCTATATCTGATAAATCAGAAACATTTGATGACTCTGAGTCGCTGCTGTAAGTTAGTGGTCGTGCAGGGCGATGTTTATTTCTGCCTACAGGAATACTTTCTGACGAGGTATTCAAGGAAGTAGGAGCTTGTGTCGGTGTAGTGTTATTAGGGAATGGTGCAGCAATAGTCTTGGCAATGGTTGGAGGGAAAGGAACGATACTAGCATTTGAAGAACTTGATTCGAGCCTTCGTCTTATGGTGGAATCAGGTTGTGTTTTTGGAAGCCCGTCTTGTGGAGGGGAGGGTGAAGAAGAAATCACTGGAGATTCTTCAAAAATGTTTGTCGGTTTGTCCTAAATTTCTGAAGGTTGATCGTGAGATATAGACTTTTGAGTCCGTGGAACAGAAGGTTGAGTAGGGTTGATTATAAAATCTATATTTCGTTCATGATACTTGCGACACTGAGCAACGTGTACGTATTCAAATTGATTGTCAGGTTTTTCAAGAATAATGTTATTTTCAAACACATTTGCCACCCGATATGGACCTTCGTAGCTGGGTGCAAATTTCTTTACTAAAGTATGAGAAACAGAAGACTGGAAGTGCGTTTCCACGAGAGTGAGATCTCCAACGACAAGATCTGGTTCCCTACGCCTAGTATTATAATATCTTGCTTGAGCCGCTTGTGCTCCTATCATTCCAACACGAGCTTTTTTTGCCATGATTCGTACTGATTGCGGAGTTGGTCGCTGGTTTAGTTCGTCGATAATCCCCGTTAAATTTTCAAAAGAGGTCTTAATTTTTCGACCCCAAAAAATTCTGCAGGAGTAAATTTATTAGATTCGTGAACAGACGAGCGGAGGGCGAACGAAAAAGCTCAAGATGTTCGTCCCACCGCTCGTGATGATCCATGACAAATGTAGCAATCATTTTAACTAGAGTGCGGTTTACTCGCTCCACGGGATTACTCTAGGGATGATATAGGGAAATGAATTTATGCTTAATGTGTAGTCTCGCACACATTCTTTCAAAAATGTCGGAAATAAATTGCAGACCATTATCCGAAACTACTTTATTAGGTGCACCATATCTAGAGAATACTTCATTAATTAATAAATTGCAAATAACTTCCGCCGTAGCGGCTTTAATGGGAAAAACTTCAACCCATTTAGAGAAATTATCAGTTAATACTAAAACGTAACGAGCTTTGTTTTTAACAGATAAAGGATAAGGTCCCAATAAATCTATTGAAATAATATTAAAAACATGAGAACTTGAACTAGATTTCAAGTTACCGGCCGGTCTTACATTACGGTAATTATGAATCTGACCCAAGTGACATGATTGAATGTATGCGAGCACATTTTGGTACATGCCAGGCCAATAGGCAACATCCCGCAATTTACAACGGGTCTTGCGAATACCTAAATGGCCTGCAATAGGTTTGTCATGAAATTCGTTTAAAAGGGCCATTCTAAGGGTTCGCGGAATACATGGGCGAAACTCTGCCCTAGTAGTCCGAGATTTTGTATAGTAAAGAAGACCCCTCTATGACTTCAAAATGCTGTAACCTCCCAGCCAGGGAAGGATCACTTTGCTGTGGTGAACCCGCAAGCACAAAATTATAGATATCCCCAAAATCTGGATCATTTATTAATTCTGCCATTATCTGCTCTCTGGATGTTATATCTGCTATTAGAAGTAAAGGCTGACATCCAGGAGTAGTTTCTGTGGGAACCCCACTACTCGGGACGCGAGACAATGCGTCCGGTAATTGATTCTTATGACCTGGTTGGTACGAAATTTTGATATTGCTCTCTTGTTTCTTAAGAGCCCACTTCTAAAGTCTTTGAGAGAGGTGCTTAGCAGAATTCAAATACTGAAGGGCAGAATGATCCGTAATTATGTTAAATGTCAATTCGTTAAGATAACATTGAAATTTGTCAAGAGCATACACTACAGCAAGACATTCACGTTCCGTAGCTGAATAATTGCGTTCAGCTTTGGCTAAAGTACGGGACGCAAAAGCTATTGGATGTCCAGCTTGTGACAAAACGCAACCAAGACCAACTCCGGATGCGTCAGTGTAAATATCAAACTCCTTAGTATGATCCGGGAAAGCTAACACAGGAGGCTGAGTCATCGCAGATTTCAGTGCTTCAAACGCAGCGTTAGCCTCAGGTGTCCAAACAAACTTCATGTATTTACATTTCAAAGCATACAATGGCTCACAGATTGTAGCATAAGCGGAGACGAACTGCTGATACCATCCGGTCATTCCCAGAAAGCGTGATAGTTCTTTTGCTGTTTTAGGCCGAGGAAAGTCAACAATAGGCCTAATTTTTTCATTATCCGTAAATAAGCCCTGGGGAGTGATTTTCAACCCCAGATATACAATCTCGTCCCTCGCTATCTGGCATTTACTAGGTTTTAACGTCAAGCCAGCATTGTATATGAGTTGGAACACCTGTTTGAGCAGAGAAAGGTGCTCATCAAAAGTCTCTGATGTAATAATAATGTCATCCAAATATACATGCACATGGGGACCTAGAACAGGTCTGAGAACCGTATCCATAAGCTTTTGGAAAGTAGCAGGTGCAGAAGCTAGTCCAAAGGGCATACGCAGGTATTCATAAGCCCCAAAAGGAGTCACAATGCCTGTTTTATCGACGGAGTCTGGATGTACCGCCACCTGCCAATATCCACTCGCCAAATCCAAGGTTGACATCCATTTAGTTGACGACAAGTCATGCAAAATATGCGACATGACAGGTAGTGGATAATTTATCGCTTTCGTGACTTGGTTGAGCTTGCGGAAATCTGTCACAAAACGAAATTCGTTGGGTTGTTTCTTTGGAACAAGAAAAGAAGGTGCGGCCCAGGCGCTTGTTGATTCCCTTATTATGCCCTGTTTAATCATCTCGGAAATTTGACGTTGCATTTCCTGTTTTTTATGGGGAGCACAAGAGTAAGGTTTCGTCGCTATCGGTTTCGAACCATCAGTGTCAATGACGTGATAAACCACGTGTGTGAAACCAGGTTGATCAGAAAATAAACCAGGGCTTTCATGCAACAGTAGCGAAAGCTGGTTTCGTTGCCTCTCATGCAGTTGGTTACTCAGTAACAAACTCGTTATATCTATAGGATCCGTAGGAATCACTTCGACAGGTTCCGGAAAGGAAATAACATGTTGTACGAAATTCTGGGAAACTTGAAAAGTATTGATGAAGTCCATGCCCATTAGACATTTAACAGGTAGTTCGTCTATGAGGAGAAAAGAATGCGTAAAACAAGCACAGTACTTACTGGTAACCAGGCAAAGTTTTAAGGAAGAATGAGCTTAAGAATTTATAACTGCAACAAAAAAGAGCATCCGCACTGTATCCCTCCCCATCCCCTAGTGCCGGCCTTTGGACGTCTTGAAAGAGAAGTCTTAAGGGCACATCTATATCGTAATTGCCTGAGCATTCGCGACAATCTTCTGGTGTCGTAGTAGAAAAACACACTTCCTACTTCGCCTAAATTGCTTGGATGTAATGCCAACGAACAAAGTTTTGCTCTCGCATTGGATTTCTGTTGCTTTTGATGAAATACTTTTCCCCTGGGGTTCACCGCTTTCACTATAGTCTTTAGGACAGACGGCAATACACCCCCACGTAAAACACCAATTTCACGGAAATTAACTGCAATTAGCGAAAGAGAGGGTCGGTACAGGAAATAAGTCGAACGAGACAGATCTGAACTTAGAAAGTCGGGGGAAGGTGTTGCATGAAAAACTGTGTTTGGCTTACAGATCATTTGGCACGTAGGGACGTAGGTTTCGTTTAATATGTTACGGGGTAAACAAATTGTCTTTTCAGTATAACAGTTTTCTTTCATACGCATGGTGCAACACAGAAAATTTGAATTTATTTTTGAGAATTAGCATGATGCCTACCGGCCCAGAGTACAGCTGCCCAGTCCGCGCCTGCTGCCGCCTCCGGAACCTGGCTCCCGGGTTCTTCGCATCTGTTGATCCCCCGCCTGGAGCGTCCCAGCTGTAAAATACATGTACCTCTGCGTTTTGGAAAAACAAAAGATAAGATGCCGATCCTTAAAATTAACCACTTCTTGTGACCGCAGGTACGAAAATCTTGAACTTCGCTTAAACACTAACTGGAGGAACAAGCTTCACGTGATTGTCTGTATTCTGAGTGTTTTATTGAATGGTTGCTCATTAGTTCGTAGTTGACTGGAGAACAGAGAACGTGCTTGTTGAAACCTTTGTTGTGCGTTGTCAAGTGATAATAGTGGAAATATATCATTCTAAATATTTGGGAAAGAGAAAGTGCATTGTTTTCCGAAGGCACTATGCAGATGAAGAATGCAACATAAATAGTTAACTCACAAAAAGAAAATGATTTGCTGAAATGGAAAGGGTATTTATTTTGCCATAACAGAGTGCGAGGTGATTTACGGTATTGTCACTGTATTGAAAGAAATTATGGAAATTGTACTGGCTTTGCTAGTACTGTTCTTATTGGAGATGAACACAGGATGCGCAATGAGAAACCACATAATCATGCTCCAAGACCGGAGAAAAGTCATGTTGCTGTTGCAAGAGCGCAAATAAAAGAACGAGCGAGAAATACGGACGAAGCCCCTGCACAAATTATTCAAACCGTGACAACGTCAATGGCTACAGTAAATGCAGCTTACATGCCTAATATGGATGCACTAAGGCAAGTTGTAAAAAAGAGAAGACATGCCAAGACATGCCTGCGGAGCCTACGACTTCAGAACGGATCGATGCCCCAATAAATTTACAGGAGAAGATGGTGCAAAATTTTTTGGCAGAGATAGCGCATTTGGACATCAAAGAATTGTTTTATTTTTAACAGACAATAATTTACGAAAGCTTAAAGAAGCACCACACTGGATTATGGATGGGACATTTGAAACTTGTCCAACACTTTTTAGGCAATTATGTTCCATTCATGCTATGGTTGAAACGAATCCAGAGATGCACAGACTTGTCCCACTAGTTTATGGGTTACTTTCCAGCAAATATAAAGAATATAATACTATTATACAGTACTTTTGTACGATTTACAAGACTATGCATCAGACTATGATATTCAGCTTGCACCACAATATACGCATAATAATAGTTTTGAAATTGCTGCCGTTATAATGCTGCTAAAAAGGAAATTGGAAGCAGCACACACAAATGTTGTTGGTTTGATCTCGGAAAAAAATGTGCTGAGGAATATCCGTCCTCTGGCATAGCCTTGGAATATAGGGAAAACAGTGAGTTTGCTCTCAAAGTCAAACATTTGCAAGCACTCGCATTTTTTTTATCTGATGAAATTCCAGCTGCTTTTGAAGAAGTGAAATCAATTTTACTAGAATATGCAGATTCTGTAGTTCAGTGGTTTGAGGAAAATTATGTTCTTGGAAAATTTCGTGGAAGCAGAAGAAACAATCCGAGCAGAAGCCCTCCGCTGTTCCCGCCAACAATTTGGTCAGTAAGTGAAAACAATTTATTTGGCTTTCCCAGAACACAAAACGAACTTGAAAGATTAGACAGACGCTGGAATACGATTCTGGGAGAGAAAAAACTGTGACTGTACGAAATAATCAGTGAAATTGCGAAAAAGCAGAGAACAACTATGGCTAAAATCGAAAGAGGGGTAGCACAGATTCCAACAAATCCACCCAGAAGAGAAACGCTGGCAAGATAAAAAGGAATTCGAACTTCTTTGGTGCACAGAAACAATGTTAACATGCTGGACTTTTTAAGAGGAATTTCATATAATTCTACCCTTTACTAAAATGTGCTGGTATTTCTCACTAATTGAATTATACCTTTTACTAACTTGTATTTGAATTTTTCAAGAATGTAATTCCGCCGAAGATGCAAGAATGTAAAACACAACGCAAAATTAAAAAAGACAAAATTTTCAAAATAGCATGTCAAAAACATAAAATGTCAAAAAGTAATCCAAAATGTGAAACAAATAAAAATTCAAAATGCAATCCAAAATGTGAAACAAATAAAAATTCAAAATGCAATCCAAAATGTGAAACAAATAAAAATTCAAAATGCAATCACAAGTAACAAGCATTACAAAAATTCGAAACGCTATGTAAGAAGTACAACACAAAATAAAACAAATGCCAAAAAAATGCATACGCTTTGTAAAATGTACAAAACAAAATAAATGCCATATTCATAAGGATTTCATGACAAGTCAAGTTAAAACTGAGCTTTTACTTAGACTTCAAATAATAATTACTAGCCTCTACACCATTTTAAGTCTTTAATAAGTGCAACATCATTAACCTGACTTGTCATCAAACATTATCAATATGACCATAGCATACAATCACTTAAAAGACTTGTTAATGGATGAATTGAGGAATCACCAAGTTCACCGGGTGAAAGTTAATGGCTGTTTATAGTTTTGTACTCGAGTAAATGCGCAACACAGTAAACTTGACTTTCTCTGAAAATTTTATGTATATGAGCACAGTTGATTGAAAACTGATAAAAAGGCTTAAGGCCTGTTTATTAATTTTTGTGCCTCAGTCAAAACGCAGTACCATAACCTTGGCATGGTATCGAAACCTTATGAATACGTCGGACTAAAAATTCCTAAAAAACGTTTACGCCTAAGGTCTTGTAACTAAAGTTTTGTGACAGGGTAAAACTGCAACATTAATAACTTGACATGTTATGTTAACGTTGTGAATATGAGCACGGCGGATTAAAGATTTCAACAAATAGCCTTTGGGATTAATGTGTTGTAGCTGAGTAAAAATGTAACATTATCTTGATTTTCTATATAAACCAAACTACGTGCTGAAATGGCCCAACTATATATACGTATACTTCAACCATATACCGAAGCGCTGACAAGGTGAAAACAAAAGTGCAATTTTGTACGGTCCCCTAACATTTTATGGCCAGCCTACATGGAAGTGGACACCTTGATATCAAAAACATACTTTTTGTACGGTCCACAACAAATAGCAATGGACACGTCGCAATCATTTTTTTGGGGGGACGGGGGGTTAACGACCACCGTGATCAATTCAGTGGGCTATGAGCAGTCGGAAGTTCCCACTTTTGGGCCACTGGTTCCTGGGAAGGGGGACAGCCAGTGCCAGAAGTCAAGCACAACGTCCATGATTCACCGGGATTTGAACCAGGATCCTTCTCGACAAGTGGTCAGAAGCCAGCGCCTAGATCACTCCGCCGTCGTAGCGGCACACGTTGAAATGTATTTTTCATACGGCCCCAAACGCTCTTATGAACATACTAGATTGAACTGGACGCAAATAAATCATTAATATAATTTGTACTAGCAGGGATACCAGTTATTTGCCAGGTACATATTACTATTTGTGGAATCACCAAGTTCAGCGGGTGAAAGTTAATGAATGAAAAAGATATTCCTGCAATTTTCCAGTAAACTTATTTTAAATTTTTTGATTTAGTTAATTTAATTTTGCGAAACAAAAAAGAAAGAAAAAGGAATGGGAATACTTACCTTCTAGGAGACATCTATAGAACTGCCGTACATCTGGCGTGTGCTTCTGTGAATCCCGCGACACAGAAATGCAATGTACCTATGTGATGTCGCATGCATACGACTTCACATTGGCATTGATCATCTTTTTCTTACCGTTTTGAATTTTGAATATCTGGAACTCTCTGTTTACATTACATTATATTTCTTTCTGATAAGCCGCTCGTTGGTAGTGAAAGCTAAACTATATAGATTTGTGTTTTTAATACACCATTAAACGCATATTTTTGCACTTTGTAATCTACAGTCATTAACTTAGACCGTAGGTTGGTTAGTTGGTTGGTTGATGGTTTATGGTAAAAGGTCCTCAAAGAGCCAAAGAGCGCCTTAGAACGTAGATAGGGTATTCTTAAGAGTAAAAAACGGAACTTTTTACGAAAATTTTGCATGAGGTTACCTTGACCCGAGCCCCGACCCCTTCCAAAAACCGTCTACCGTCCAAGTTAGATAACCATAAGTAGTATACCAAATCTGGTTGTCCTAAATTGAAAACTGTAGATTTTACGAAATTTTTATAAGGAGGGGAGGGGCTCTCACCCCGGGGTTCCAACCCCTTCCAAAAACCGTCTAGCGTCTAAGTTAGAGTTTCATGATAGCAAATTTGGTGGTTCTGAATTGAAAACTGTAGTTTTTAAGAAAATGTTGTATGTCTGTGTGTGTGTGTGTCCGGGGGGGAGGGGGGTACGACCCCCAGGGCCTTGACCCGTCCCAAAAACCGTCGACCGTCTAAGTTAAAGTACCATGAGATAGTATACCAAATTTGGTGGTTCTAAATTGAAAACTAGATTTTGAATTTTTTTTATGAAAGGGGTCCTTACCCCCTTCACAAAAAAATCTGCAACCCCTTCCAAAATCGTCTAGCGTCTAAGTTAGAGTACCATGAGATAGTATACCAGATCTGGTGGTTCTGAATAGAAAACTTTAGTTTTTCAGAAAATTTTTTATGAAGGGGGCTCTGACCCCCCGGCTCTTGACCCGTTCCAAAAGTGGTCTACCGTCGAAGTTAGAATACCATGAGATAGTATACCAAATTTGGTGGTTCTAAATTGAAAACTGTAATTTTACGAAAAAAGTTTTTATTCGGGGGGTGGTCTGACCCCCCGGGCTCCAACCCCTTCCAAAACCCGTCTAGCGTCTAAGTTAGAGTACCATGAGGTAGTATACCAGATTTGGTGGTTCTGAATTGAAAACTGTAGTTTTTAAAAGAATTTTGTATGTGGGGGAGCTCTGACCCCCGGGGCTTTACCCTTTCCAAAAACGGTCTGTCGTCTAATTTAGAGTACCATGAGATAGTATACCAGATTTGGTGGTTCTGAATTGAAAACTGTAGTTTTTAAGAACATTTTGTATGTGGGGGCTCTGACCCCCGGGCCTTGATCCGTTCCAAAAACGGTCTGTCGTCTAAGTTAGAGTACCATGAGATAGTATACCAAAATTGTTGGTTCTAAATTGAAACCTGTAGATTTTACGCGGCATTTTTATGGTGGGGGGTCTGACCCCCGGGCTCCAACCCCTTCCAAAAACCGTCTAGCGTCTAAGTTAGAGTACCATGAGATAGTATACCAGATTATATGGTTCTGAATTGAAAACTGTAGTTTTTAAGAAAATTTTGTATGTGGGGGAGCTCTGACCCCCGGGCCTTGACCCGTTCCAAAAACGGTCTGCCGTCTAAGTTAGAGTACCATAAGATAGTATACCAAATTTGGTGCTTCTAAGATGAAAACTGTAGATTTTACGAAAATTTTTATGAGGGGGCTCCGACCCTGCGGGCTCCAACCCCTCCCAAAAACCGTCTAGCGTCTAAGTTAGAGTACCATGAGATAGTATACTAAATTTGGTGGTTCTAAATTGAAAACTGTAGATTTTACGAAAAAGTGTTTATTCGGGGGGGGTCTGACCCCCGGGCTCCAACCCCTTCCCAAAGCCGTCTAGCGTCTAAAGTTAGAGTACCATGAGATAGTATACCAGATTAAGTGGTTCTGAATTGAAAACTGTAGTTTTTAAGAAAATTTTGTATGTGGGGGCCCTGACCCCCGGGCGTTGACCCGTTCCAAAAACGGTCTGCCGTCTAAGTTAGAGTACCATAAGATAGTATACCAAATTTGGTGGTTCTAAGATGAAAACTGTAGATTTTACGAAATTTCTTATGAGGGGGCGGGGGGCTCCGACCCCGCGGGCTCCAACCCCTTCCAAAAGCCGTCTAGCGTCTAAATTAGAGTACCATGAGATAGTATACCAAATTTGGTGGTTCTAAATTGAAAACTGTAGATTTTACGAAAAAGTGTTTATTCGGGGGGTCTGACCCCCGGGCGGCAACCCCTTCCAAAAACCGTCTAGCGTCTAAGTTAGAGTACCATGAGATAGTATACCAGATTAGGTGGTTCTGAATTGAAAACTGTAGTTTTTAAGAAAAATTTGTATGTGGGGGCTCTGACCCCCGGGCCTTGACCCGTTCCAAAAACGGTCTGCCGTCTAAGTTAGAGTATCATAAGATAGTATACCAAATTTGGTGGTTCTAAGATAAAAACTGTAGATTTTACGAAATTTTTTATGAGGGTGAGGGCTCCGATCCCGCGGGCCCGAACCCCTTCCGAAAACCGTCTAGCGTCTAAGTTAGAGTTTCATGATACCAAATTTGATGGTTCTGAAATGAAAACTAGATTTTACAAAAAAAATTATGTATGGGGGGGGGGGGGCTCTGACTCCCCGGGCCTTGACCCGTTCCAAAAACCGGCAACGGTCTAAGTTAGAGTACTATGAGATATGATACCTGATTTGGTGGTTCTGAATTGAAAACTGACCAACTGGGCCCCTGACCCGTTCCAAAAACCGTCTTCTGTCTAAGTTAGAGTACCATGAGGTAATATACCAAATTTGGTAGTTCTAAATTGAAAACTATATTTTACGGCAATTCTGTAGGGGTGGGCTCTAACCCCCCCCCCCCCCCTCTCCAACCGCTACCCAAAACCGTCTACAGTCTAAGTTAGAATACCACGAGATAGTATACCAGATTTGGTGGTTCTGAATTGAAAACTGTAGATTTTACGAAAATTTTGTATATGTGGGGGCTCTGACCAACCGGGCCCTGCCCCGTTCCAAAAACCGTTTACCGTCTAATATTTTTAGTGCCAAAGAAAAACGTAATATTCCTATCCTGTCTGCGTGTCCAAACTTTAAAAATTTGATCAGGGAGCAAGATATTCGAAATCGTACGTTTTCCAGCATTCGTTTGGTATTTAACCAAAATCTGTAAACGCGACGAATTGACGTAGTCGACGAATTTGTCTGCGACGAATTGACGCGCGACGAATCGTCGTGGTCGACGAATTGACGCGCGACGAATCGTCGTGGTCGACGAATTGACGCGCGACGAATTGACGCAGTCGACGAATTGACGCGCGACGAATTGACGTAGAACCCAGTAGTGAAAATTACTTATACACAGTAGTGAAAAGTACTGATATAATTACACATAAATTTCAGTGCGAATAAGGATCAAAGAAGAAGCAATATACGTGACATGTATAATACATAAGAACAGGGACGTGGGATACAAAAACTAAGAACCAGATATTTGTGTTTGTGAAATAACATAGAACAGGATTAACGCAGAACAGAGCGTTATGCAAATGTTGCCAGCTGATTTTTAGTGGAGTGAAAAGACTACACAAAATAAATGGTAATACTATGATGCAAACTAATGTAATTGATGCAACCAATACAAATATAATACACATGTCTGTATAAAAAAGTATGCAAGTTTTCGGTTAAAGGTTTTAGAGCACCATTAGTAACTCAATGGAATGTAATGCCATAATAAAAATCATATTCCACAAGATAATAACAGAATACGAACCTATATTTTTTTATCGTAAAATATTACTGAAAACTATTTTGTTTGGATTTTAATACGTAAGATGTACCACGAAATACATTTTCTACACTGGTGTTGACAAAGTTGCGTCGCCCCTTCGGGACAAAAGACCCAACAGAGACGCTGCAAATGTCAGACTGCTTCAGGACAACGCTTGCTCACATATTGCGCAGAACGTTATTCAAAAGAATATTGCAATTGGAATAGGAGATTATCTAGCACCCAGCATTCAGTCCGGACCTGGCTCCGTCGGACATTTATCTGTTTGGTCTCTTGAAAAGATTCCTGGGCCGACAACGCTTAACGAAGTCGAAACGGTTGTGCGTAGGTGGTTATATGCTCAACAACTGGGCTTTTATGAACAAGGTATACTAAAACTTCTACCAAGCTGGGTTTAATGTCTCACGCGTCTCGGTTTTTATACACCTAAAAAACGTAGTTTCACTGTGTGTATGTTCTGTTTTGCTAAACTGTTGCCAAAAAAAAAAAACACTGTGCCTTACTTTTCAATCCACCCTTGTATTTAGTTGGCTTGACATTATTTTTGTTTTATCAATATTGATCTCCAATCCAAATTTCTATGAAAATATGGTAGTTCTATGATTTCTTTAACCCTTTTTACATTCTGAAATGAGGACTGTGTGGTCTGCAAATCTTAAGTTGTTCAACCTTGCTCCATTTATATTGATCCGTTTTTCAGACCAATTTTGCTTGCTCATTATGTTTTCCAGTTTTGATGTAAATAGTTTTGGTAATACAGTATCTTCAAGTCTTATTCTTCTATTTATTTTAATATTTTCACTTTCTTTATTTAGATTGAAATTAGATGTTGCATTCTGGTAGATATACTTGATTAGATTTATATAAGGTTGTTCAACGAAATAATTATTCAGAACGTTTCCTATTGATGTTGGCTTTACGCTATCAAAAGGCTTTTTGAAGTCAATAAATGCTAAATGTAAAGGGACGTATATTTGCGTTTTTCACTAAGAACACTTACTGTTTGTGTATGATCCATTGTAATAGAATTTGTTTAAATACCAACCCCTTCTGGGGGTTATACGAAACCAAACTTTTCTTCTAATCTGTTTCTAATAATTCTTGTAAATATTTTATAAACACTTAATCGACAAAAGTCACCGACACATAGAAGAGAAGCACAATATAACATTTATTGACATACATTAGAACGGTATCGGTCTATCTTTGGCCTCAATGCATGCACTCAACCTTCGAGACATGCTTTCGACAAGCTTTTGGAACACAGCAATAGCTATGAGCTTCCAATCAGTACGTAATGCTGCCGCTAACTGTTGCTTAGTAGTAGGCCTTGGTTCCAAAATTATAATGCGGAGCTATAATTCGTCCCATAGATGCTCTGTGTGATTAAGATCAGGGTCCTGTGCTGGCCAGACAACACACGATACGGAATTATAATGAAACCACGCCAGAACAGTCCCTGTCTTATGGATCGGTGCATTATACTGCTGGTAGCAATAAGGCTCAGTTCCATAGTATTGCCACAGAGTTGGTAAAGCATAATTGTCCAGAAAATCGAGCTAAACGTGCTAGTTAACTAGTTTGTCCACGATAAAAAATGAGCCAGGACAAAATCATGAAAAACACACCCACACGAGTCCACTACCAGCTCCAAACATGACCGCAGGAACAACACATTGTCGTAAATAACATTCCCCCGGCTACCTCCATACGCATACACTGCCATCAGACTGATGGATCGTGTATCTGAATTCATCAGTCCATAGGACCCGTTTCCATTCATCTACCGTCCACGCTAAATGTCTTTTACATCAAGGTAAAGGACGAGTAGCATTCCGAGTGTTGAGGAAAATCTTATGAGGAGCAAGCGAACCATGGTAATCCATGGAATTAAGTTCTCTGAGAACTTAATTCCATGGATTACCATGGAATTAAGTTCTCAGAGATTACCAGCAATTCTATTCACCTGTACACTAAGGTCTTGTGGAGTACTCCGTCGATTAGCTGCAACGTCTCTCCTGAGACTTCGACATCCTCCATCACTGATTTTCGTTGGTCTACCGGGACGTTTTGCTGCTTCATGTGTTTTCCACTTACTCAGTACATTCAAAACAGTTGACTTAGGTATGTTTAAATGCCTCTCGGTTTCTCTGATGGGCAACGCCCTAATATAACACCCAACAATATTTCCTTTCTCAAAGGCAGGTCTCTCCCGCCCCGACATTTTTACCTAATCTCACATTACCATATGATCGCGGTCAACTGTAGACTTGTTTTTCTACCGTTTGCAGGTGTACGGAGCATCTTAACAACGCATCGGATCCGGTCATTTTCTCTTGAAAGGTTGTCCGGTGATTTGTGTCAATATATTGTATCTGAGAAAACAAGCTTATGAGTCTACAGTTTCCTAAAGTATTTTTTATCCCCTTTGCATTATTTCACATTTGAGGAATTCTTAATGTTCGACACATGCATTAAAAATAAATTTTAGTTCTTGTTTCATGGTTTTACCAACTTCTTTTATCATTTTAATTATAATATCATCTTCTCCAGAAGTTTTATTACTTTTGATTTGTTGCAATGCTTTTTCAATTTCAAATATTTCTATTGGTGGTATGTCCTTACTGCTGTCCATATTTTCATCTCTGGCACTTGTTTCAGTACTGTTTCTGTAATTTTATATATTTTCATATAAAATCTTTTAGCAGCTGCCATAATGTCTTTCTTATCAAATAATGTTTTTCCATTTTAATTTTCGAGTCATATATTATCGCTCTCTTCTGAAGCATTATTTCGCAGTATTCCCAAGTTCCTATCATTGTCCATTGCATTTTGAATCATTTGATCTTCTCTTTTCCTGACATCATCATTTATATTTATTCTCATAGCTTCGTTTATTACAGTTATTTTGATTGATTCTGCTTTAACTTCTTCAATTAGATTTTTTTCTTGTTTCTAAGATTGATTGTTTTTTATGAAAATTTGCTGATCCAGTTCTTTTTGCTTTGTTCATTTCTACTGTTGATTCATTTATTATTTTAATTAGTGATTTTTCCATAATATCAGTATTCATACTGGCTGTTCTTTGTTTTGCTTCTTATTTTTTAATTTCGTGTCTGTCGCTTTTTTACATAATTCTTTGTTGAAATGCAGAGTATCTGATTTAATTTTATTATTTTTTCTTGGTTTATTTTTTTCAAAGTTGTCTGCATAATTTAATTTTTCTCTTACAATTCAATGATCCCTGTTGATAGCAACTCGTTTCAAAACGCTGACATCTTTATGAACACTTGTATGTGACGACAGAATTAAGTGTATTTCGTTTTTTTGTTGTCCATTTCGGTATCATCCATGACCATTTCCGTTTGCCTGGTTTTGAAGAATGTTTTTAATTCTTTAAGATTGTTTTGTTGCTTAAAATATATTAATATAGTCCCTCGTTCATTTCGAACACATATTCCATGATTTCCGAAACAAGCCTTTTGTTCACCTCTTGTAATACCTGATTTATCATTGAAGTGCCCTATCACTATTGTATATGTATTTACATCTTTGTCTATTTCTCTTTCCATGTCTTGATAAAAGGTTCTATTGTTTCATCATTGCTTTCTTCTGTAAATCTGTAAAATCGTATGATTTTAATGTATACATTTTCATTTATTTTTAATTTAATATAAACTATTATCTCTGATATTCTTTTACAATTGTTCATTCTGTTTGATACTTTCCTGTTGGACACCTCTTTTTGTTATATCATCTGTCCCTTTCCAGTATAGTATGCTTTCTGATTTTAATGTTAAGCAATTTACCATTTTTCTCTTCACTTGAGGTAGTCCAATGTCTCCCTCATCATTTTGTCTAGTTCTTTTTCCAGCCACTGTATTCTACCTTATTTTTCCAATGTTCTTACATTGTACAGTATGTCGCTATTGCGATAATGTAGTTAGTTTATGTTTCGACTTGCTCAGTTGTTTAGTTTGTTATTTATATCTGTCTCAGTTTTCCTGTCTAGGTTTAGGACTGAGTCTCCATAATGCCAAATCTGGTTTGTCAAACAATCTGTACTTTAAGCCATTGTAATGAGAAATAGGGAGTCAATCAATTTAGAATAAACACAGAAGTCGTAAGATTAAATTAATTGAGACCAATATAAGAAATTCAAGATAGAAATTTCACGTAAGCGTAGGAACATTTAACACACTGTACCAGTTTTTTTATCTTTATAATTTACAGTTTAAAGAAGAAAGCTTTTAGCAAGTGAGAAGCACTTTTCAAAAAATCATTCTAAGGAATTTACAGTATAATATTGATAAATATAATTATATTAAAAAATTCCGTTAAGATTTTTTAAACTTTCTGTTGCTCGGTCAGTTTTCCTTCCGAGTTAATGCTCGAAAGTATAATTCAATTCCGTGAAAAATTAATTGCGCAAAATCGCAGTAACAAACTTGAGATTATTTCTTGGATTTAATACACTTTCTGAGAGCTAAATAGTTCGTTATACAAAGAATTCCATATTCAGATGGCTAGCTAGGAAATAATTCAAACCTATCGGATTTACTCATGATAATGTACTCGTGTGTACCCGCAGCATATTCTACACATAGCCATGGCCTATCCCATAATGTAAGGCAAAACATTTCATAGCCATAAAATCCAGTGAGACTACGGCACTACTCTCTACAGGAAAATAGGAATGGGAAAAATGCATTTTGTTAACAAATAAAAGTCAAGATTCCGGTCTGGCCAACAGGTAATGAATGACGTTAGTCGTTGCACTCCCTTTTCTCCTTTAATTTAGCTACACAGAATAATAACTGTGTCCCGTGGCGCAGTACTTTAATTGGTGGCCCATTCGCTAAAATATTCCCGATTCTACATAAATGAAGTATCATCTGAATTTTCTTTGTATGTCATTTTTTTAGTAAACTAAATGAAACCAGTTATGGAATTGTTTCTAAAACTGCGTTGCGCATTCCAACACTTGGTTGATTCATAAAAATCCGTACTTATTATTAATAATTTTCCGAACCTGTGCATTGGTGAAGGTACGCAGTTACTGTTAGCTTTATAGACTCTCTAGCTGTTAGAATACACTATCCGAGTAAGACTGAATTCGCAACACAAGCTGCGAAATGAGACCTGCACTTTAACAAGAACGAAAAAATAGCTTTATCTATAGCTTCACATGTTTAGAGTTAATGAAATCAAATATTCCTTCAGTTTGGGAACGTTTAGTACACCTTCAGGTACATTTAGTCAGTTAAAATTCATAAAAAAATTGCAATGGTTTTTGTCCTTTGGACTAGTACAATGCTGTTTGCATATAGTAACATTGTTCAATGTTCAGTTGAACTGACAAAACATAAGTTACAAGTCTTACTACTTGAAGCTTGCCTTAAAGCTGTTATAAAAATATTGTACACTTACTGTTCTGCTCGACACCTCTGCGGTATACTGCAAACAGTCATTCGTAGCAGGAGCTGAAACTCTCCACTGGGTACTGGAACCATCACTGAAAATTATGTGAGTGGCAAAAGAACAGTTCGTAGATTTCGGCACATGACTCATTGCCAAAGTGATGCAAACTTGTTGTAAGTCTATTGGTATTCAGTGGTGTTCTAACAATTACTGGGAATTGGAAATTGTTTTCTGTTTCTTTTTTAAACTAAAGCTTGCAAGGTAGCGTTCCAAAAATATATTTCAAATAAATGAACTGCCTGATCTCTGCACATAGTTAGAGAACAGCAAAGAAAACAGACTGTGAGATATTACGGCATCTTCCTTCGTACCTAGTTATAAAGTGCACTTATCAGAAATGGAGTTTTCCGAAAAATGTTTAAAATTTCGTCTCAGTGGTATTTATGTTACTTTGAATGAATAAATATTTGCGTTTCTCTAAGGAAGTTTTCGTAAACCATTGAATTTGCGTGGATAATAATACGTTTTTGAAAATTTTCTAACGGTTCTTTCATTTCTTTTTACATTAGTTTGCTGTTTAAAACAATTATGAGAATCATTTTATGTCCGTTTCAACGCTACGTGCAACATATAAGGAATCTACCTAATTTACTTTACAGCGTTATCTCACGAACGCAAAGTTATGCACAAGAGCAATGTACACATGTCAAGTACGCTGGCCAACCCGGCTCATAAAAACACACAAGAATAGTTAACAATGGATAAACATAAAAATACAGCATGCAGAAACATTCACGAAAATATGACTGTAGAAAAGGAGCAAAATAATATAAACTACTGCACCTTAGATGCAGCTAAGACAAATCCAACTCATTTAGCAGTCTTTACAGCACCACACATTCGTATACATTCGTGGGGATAGTACCGTCTTATGGTATACACTATATAAGACGCACCGGAATTACGTCACCATTTTTTTTATTTTTGAAAAGGTGCGAATTTTATATCAAAAGAAATACGGTAATAATGAAAGAAATACAGTTAACATGAAGTACAACGAAGCTGTACTTCATGTTAACATCTTTCTTAGGGCAGTTTATGAAGTATAAATGATTGTGATACGTAGTTAATCTTAAATGTAATTGCTAAAAAATGCATTTGATTTCATTGATTTTTATTCAGGCACAAAATAAATCTCAATATAGTGCCATTACTTTCCCTCGCGCTATTTAATTTAGAAAAATCCGGGAAAAATCAAGCCTCTGAAAACTTTAGAAAACTATCTCACGAATTTGAAATAGACAGTGAATATTATAAATAATGAATATATTAGTTTTACATAAGAACATAGTAAAAGCCTTTGTTTAGATTCGTGACTATAATACTTAGCTTAACATGTACTTAATTTGAAATACGATATCAATTCCATCCTCATTGTAGATTTCAGTAACATGACAAGGGAGCTGAGTTCTGTAACCCTTTGTACACGGTCGTACCAGAATAATGTGACCACTCCCGGAATCACGGTGTACCCGCCCAAGTGCGGTACAGACTGCACGCCACAAGGTCGACAAGCAGGAGAGATAAGCAGCCGGCCATAACAGATGAGCTATGGTACTGCATGTGAACACGATGAGCAGCGGTAGCACTCAGACGGACAGTCATAAAGAAATGATAATCGGCTACCGTTCCACGGGTCGAGGCATCTCAAAAGCAGCATATTTCATTGGCTGTTTTTGTGGTGCTGTAGTAAGGGTGTATCATGAATGGACCGTTGGCACGCACACCAAGCACCTCTGGACAACATAATTGTGGGATGGTCATCGACTCCCGAGGAAAACGCTGCCTCCGTCGACTGGTAAAGGACAATCTACACGAAAAAGATCTCTGCGGCACCTGGATACGCATACTAGATAAAAATAGAGCCAGCCCTATTACGTAAGGGTCTCCGAAGTCGACACTGCAACGAGGCGCTCATGTTAACACAGGTCGGTCAGCAATGACGATTGCAGTTTGCATGGGAGAACTGTCATTGGACAGTGGAAGAGTGGTTAAACGTTGCCATCTTCGACGAATCCAGGTTTATACTCTACCGAAGTGACATGCTGTAACGAATACGACGTCAGACACACGAGAACTAACACCCGGACATGCTTGTTGGTGAAGTACAGGCTTGAGGTGGCAGTGTGCATGTCTGTGGAAAGTTTTCCTAGTACGACCTGGGACCTGTGGTACCACCTCGATGGGTCCCTGTACGCCAATAGCTACCTGTCCATCCTCGCTGACCACATGCGTTTCTTCATGTTGGACTTTTACTCTGGTGGTGATGTTGTCTACCAACAGGACAATGCGCCCTGCCTCATGACTAAGGGGGTGCGTGAATGGTTTCAGGAACACGAGAGTGATGTCTCTGTTCTCTCTAGGCTGGGGAAAGTGCCCTACCTCAATACCATCGAACACTTGTGAGACTTATTGATCCGACAGGTTTCGACGTGTGCACCCACAACCACGTAATCTCCGGGGCCTTAGTGCTGTGCTGAGGTCCGAAGGGGAAAGTGTGGCACGCGCAACTTTCCAGGACCTCACTGGGTCAATGCCACACCGTCTAACCGCTGTCATCCTGGCTAAAAATGTTTATTTCCATTATTAGGTGAGCGGTCAGATTATTCAGATACGACACTGTACGTAAAAGAGTCCAAAACAAAAGCTAGAGGAAACATGATTTTCTTTTGGTTAAAAGCATGCTTCTGGTAAAATCCCAGAAATATTATCTTGGTTGTGGTTAAAACTATGTATCTCTATATTATTTTGTTTGTATATTATATATTTTGTATTCTTGCACGAGACCTTAGCAACAGACCTCGTGTACGATATAACGAAAAAATGAAATGTGATTCAATCGTTAGGAAAATGTGGCGAAAGAAAAAATAAATAGCTTCATTTTCTGGTCATTTCCCTATATTTGAGATTTGCCTCCATTTTTCCTGGTAAAGTCGACAATAGAATTATATACTTTCAAAGAGAAGTAGAGGCGACCAATTGTTTCTAAGGGAAAAGATGAATTTGTAATACCAAAAGTCTTCAACAGGAAACATTTATTTAACCGCTTCCTTGTGATTTTGTCTCCGTTTGAATCTCTTCATTAGGTATCAATGTTACACACGTTCAGTGTCATAGGTGCTACTATTCTGTTTCAATCGATGTAACAGTTTGCAAGTTTGCTAGCCGTGAGTTTTTAGTTTTAAACTTAAAGAGATATATTCAGTACTTTAAAAATCGAACACGTGTAATAAGTGTCAAGCGTCCTATCTAAGGTAATATACAATCTTCCTGGAAATAGTCCTTAAGTAACATATCGCTCCTTACGAGATGTTCTTGAAAAAAAACCGTTTCGCCGAATGAGAAATACTGGTTATTTTTAAATAAGTAGTTACCAGTGAATCGGAATGAGAGATTAAAAATATATTGTTGAGATATCATCAATACACATGAAATCATTTATTTTATTTTCGTTTTGCAGGTTAAATAAAGAAAAGCTAACATAAAATCTGAAATACGGCAAAATAAAAATATACAGTGGTCGGAGTCGATAAACTAATCTCAAAGCTTATCTTTCACAAGATGTGTAACAAAAGATAATAACAACCTATGGTGCTTTTAGGTGTTTTCTTTGAAACATTTCATGAAGTATGTTCAAACACTTTCTCACTGAAACATAATATGTACTGCTGAATTTAATATTTTGAATAAATACCGTGACGACTAATACACATCAGTTTAATCACACATGTGCCAAATGATTACCGAAATCTAGGAAGCAGACGGTCTGACGGGAAACCTCAGGCAAATTTAATACCGAACGATACAAAACTTAGTGTTAAAAAACTTCAAATTTCAGTCATAAGGATTTCACTAGGTTGAAACACCAGCCTTTTATTCTTCGAGTTCAACCATCGACAATGTTAGTTCGAATTGTTGCAAATCTCACACATAGATACAGGGGTTGTGCCGAAAGTAATTAAAAATCGGGCATAACTTCTATATTAACTTGCAGAGGACGTTCAAATTTCATATGTAGGTAGAGTGAATCTTCCTTTATAGTAATCCTTCTTCTTCATTGCAGATAATTATGGATTTCAAGCAGAAAAAATGTGCCATTATTGAGTTCTGGACGAAGGAAGGGTGCAGGCTGTTCAATATCCACACAGGGCTACGTAATGCTTACGGAGATCCTACCATTGACAAAAGCAATGTGCAAAGCTGAATGAAGATGTTTAAAGAAGGGGAAATCAGCATTGAAGATAAACCACGTAGACAATGATCTCCGACCACTGACACGAATCGTCAGCGAGTGGATGAACTGATACGCGCGGAGAGATGATTCACAATCCGTGAGCTTGTTGCGCAACTGGACTTTGGTCACAATGCCATACAGAGAATGGTGAAAGACCTAGGGCACGGCTAGCTAGGATTATCAACTGTAACTGTTATTGCTCAAGGCTCTGTCATTTCGGCGATCTCTACGGCGATTCGCGTAAAAAAATGCCACTTTTCGTCGCAAGAGGGTGCAGGCGCCGACCCCAGTCAGTGTTATTTTTTTTTTTTTGGCTGATTGTAAATAGGTTTTCATGTACGGTCCTGTTTAAACGTGCATTATAGTGAGGTTACTCGAGGGTGTTTTAATCTCTTTTCGTGAAGTAAATCATTTCACTTAAGCCACTGTATGAATGCAAAATAAAGTGCGAAATTCATTTTATAGCATATATATCGTACACAAATTGCAAAAGTGTTGATTGAATTCAGTCGCTACCACTTTATTGTAACTCTAAAAAGGGAAAACCAGAGGTTATTGAGAATAATTCGGTTATTGAGTATCACCGGTTATTTTGTGGCCAAGTCACACAAAAACATAACAATGACCTTAGACCCAGGGGAGAGTTTTTGATTCGGAAAGTTTGGAATTGCGAGACTGCTGAGTTTGCGTTCCGGTTAGGCTTATTGGTTTGATCACACACTGCTTGGGCGATGTTTCCTATTGCAATTTCGTTTCGATTCGATTATTTTTGATACGTTTTATTTTCTGATTGCGATACTATGAGTGTTTTTTCTCTATGTTTATCGTGTGGCTTCTCCACACGATCTGGAAGGTTTGTGATTGGGATATTTCTGGTTGGGGTTTAGAAAAATAGGTTAGTCGTTTATTAATTAAATATCAAGTATAAATTAGCTTTTTTATGTAGCCAATGCTGTCTTTCGAGAAAATCATTGCTTCAGGAAAAGTATTTTTTACGTTCCAATACTTTGAAATTCCGAAGAACTTTATTTCCTTACATTTAACGACAAAAGTGCTCAATTTGTTTCACACTTTGAGAAAAAATGTCTTCATAGGAAATTTCCATGTTAAAAAATCCCTAAAAAAATTTCTGAGACATTCTGAAGTCCTGTCATGCCAGACTTGTTCTACTAGTAATATAATTTTAAACTGTTAAAGTATAAGTCTTCCACTCGTTAAAACTACAGAGACTTCGGAGGAGGAAGATAATGAAAGTCAGATATTATCTGTAAAAGTCTTGGGTGTGGATACACTGCAATCAAAAATAACACTAAGCACTCACATTAGAGATCTACTTTTTAAAATTTTTCACAATATTACCCCGACAAGAAAATGGTTGTATTGAATTAAACTAATATCTACTCATAACTGTAACTACTGTGGCTCAGAGGAAACTCTTCAACATTTATTTGTAGATTGCAATTTTTCTGCGATTGGTTACAACAATACTTAAATTATAGACATAGATTTACTGCACACCATTTTGTACCATGTACCTCTAGGTTGCTCTGAATGTAAAAACCGAACAATTCATTATTTAATAGCAATAGCGAAATATAATATACGGAAAACTCGAACAAAAAAACAAAACAAAGGAGGAGATTAAAATATCTAATAAATGTAATCTCAGAAGAATATTGTAGCTTGAAACTAGAACGTTTGTAGCTCAATAAGCTTTTAATAAATTAAAAGTATTAGCACCAGTATTATATGAAAAAGGAACAGAATTACTAAATAAAAAAATAGAATAAGGCATTTAAAATTAAAATTTTACTAGTAAAAATGTGAAATATAATGAAACTGAAAAGTACAAATTAGTAAACTAAACTTAAACCCATATGATTTTTGTTCCCGATATCGTTTCAGTATTATGTTAGTAAAGTTAAATTATGAACTTGAAATCAATTTTGACCATATTGTAGGATTTCAATAATATACTGCAATATGCACTATCTACCAACAAGTAATTGGACACACCTGCAATTGACGATATCTGCGGTCCTGATACACGTCACAGTCACCGCCGTTAAATATCGTGTGGGAAACAACAACGCAACCAGTTATATGCGAGATGCCACGTGGTTCGGAGCCCTCTGATTTCGAGAAAGGTGCAATCGTCGGGTATCACAGAAATGGCCGATTCATACGTGACATATCCAGCGAGTTGAAATACCCAAAATCGACTGTGGCCTTCGTGATTGGCAAGTGGAAGATGAGAGGTGACTGTCGGAATGTGCCGCCACCCGGCAGAACCACAAGACTGGAAGTTAGAGATAAACGGGTGCTGGCCAGAGAAATTCTGAAGAACCGCACCAAATCGATGGGCCACATCCGCGAGGAGTTTCAGCAGGTATCCGGTAATGTTCTTCTGATGAATGTCATCCGTATGGAAGCCCATCTCCTTGGTTATCATGGACGTGCTGTCGCCCACAAGCCTTTGATCACCAAGTCCATGAGCGCTTCTCGGCTGACGCGGTGCAAAGAACGTCGACAGTGGACCGTTGAACAGTGGAAACAGGTTCTCTGGAGCGACGAATCAAGGCTCACCCTCTACCATTCGGATGGCAGGGTCTGGGTTTCGCGTCTGCCTGGAGAACGCCTCCTGCCGGAATGTATTGTGCCAACTGTGAAGTTCGGCGGCGGTGGAATTATGCTATGGGGGTGTTTATCCTAGTATAGCACGGGACCCTTATTCGCAATTCCTGGTAGACTCAACGCCGAGACATACTGTACCATTTTGGATGACCATGCGCTTCCTACGTTGTGGCAGTTTTACGGGGTGGACCCATGGTCCTTTGAGGATGCCAATGCCACCTGCCATTTTGCGAGGTCCACCATGGCTTGGTATGGTGTCAATGGGTTAATCGAATGGACTCGCCTACACAGAGTACGGACCCTATCCTTATCGAGCACCACTGGCACGAGTTGGAGCGTCGACTAAAGGGGTATCCCCATCGTCTGAAATCGGTGAAGGAACTGACATGTTTTCTCCAAGCAGGGTGGAAGACAATACCGCTAGACGTCGTACAACACGTGGTTCAAAGTATGGCCCGGAGGGTCGTAGCTGTAATCGCCGCTCCTGGAGGCTCCGCGCCATATTGAAGGTAAATAAAGTTCGTTTTTCTTAGGTATCACAGGTGTCCAATTGCTTGTTGATAGATAGTGTATATATATTTATATGTTAGCTGCAGCAGCAGATGCCGAATATTACCCCGTATTAGCCACGCTGTCTCCTTCCTAGCCCACCCTACCCAAGCGGAGATTGACGTCGGAGTGGGTGGAACAACGGGTAGCGCCCGTGAGGCATGAGAGAGCAGGAAAAATTAGAAACACGAAAGTAGTCCAAAAAGACCATTTGTGAGTAAGCGGTAGGGGCATTTTTACGAATGTTCTTTATGACGCAATTAAGATACATACGTAGATCATATTGTTATTCACAGTTTACCCCACCTACTCTGATTTCAGTACCATGCATTGCATTACCCTTTTTCGAAACGTTACAGGTGCCAGACAATATGACAATAGCAAATATCTAAGAAAAAATATCCTCATGTACTTTTAGCCCCGCTGTACCTGTTTTGCCTTAATCATTTGCGCTCTCTCTCTCTCTCTCTCTCTCTCTCTCTCTCTCTCTCTCTCTCTCTCTCTGTCTTTTGTTCCCTTGTCCTTTTTGTTTTACTAAACCTAAATCAATGTAATAAGTATTTTAAATCATCCGTACTAAGTTTAATTGTTAATTTGTTTTAGAAAAACTGGAAACAAAATATGCAAAGTTAGTCATTTACGATCTTCGCTACTTTAAACGTAAAAATTTATTTAGGGTTGGTGTGGGCATGACGATCGCCCCTGTTGCCCCCGTTATGTATTTAATGAAATGAAAGATCTCTTGTGGTTGATATATTTTCTTTAAAAATTGATTTCGAAAGTAAGGGATTAATTTTTGGCCGGTCTTCGTTGCAGCACACTGAAGAGTTGTTAAAGATGTACAAAATTTCTACAAATAAATTTGAGTGTTTAGTATTATGACTTGATATGACGCAGGATTCATCCCATAGAGGAATGTTTGTTTCTCTTTTCAAGAAACGTGCTGTTAAATCTGAGAAAGTATTTTCGTTATATTTGTGCTCCTTCAATGGAATTCGTAAAGACCTCATTGTGGAACCTATATAAATTTAGTCTACGTCTACTTTATCCACAGCTTTAAAAGGAATTTTTTTAAACTCCATGGCTCTTGTCTTTTGCGACTGGATCACGGTCTTTTTTACAACTGATGACATGTTTTTTGTTCTAATATCAATGTTATGTTAAACGCATCGCATCCATGGACTTTCAAGCTAATGTCTAAGCATTTCACCACACTGCCCATTAAAATGAATCAATGAATGGATTTCCCCAAATGTAAAAATCGATTTTGGGTTTAACGTGCTTAATAAATAGAAATGTGGCTAAAAAATCCTTTAAGACAGTTTCGCGGAAAGAAAACGAATTCGGTATAAATTATATAGACTCGAAATAAAAAAATTTCATCGTTTATAATTACATATTTGTATTAAGATTTAAATTTAACAGCGCAGTATTAAAAACAGGAATGAGAATTAATGATTTAAATCTTATTAATGATGAAGAGACTAAGATACATTATATTTTGTAAACAATTTATATCTAAAGACGATCAAAATCTAATGATAAGTTCAATTGGTATAAGAAATTTTTAGCAATTAAAGGTCCTTTTTTTTGCACGATTTTTCCAGGGTAAAAAGGAACCTGTAAACTCTAGGTGTGATTTAAGCATGTAGTTATCATTTTTCAGTAGATAATTTGGACGTTCAGATAGAAAAGCTTTGATATCGTTAAACAATAATATATTTCGAATTCAACAATCGAAATCGAAATAGAATTTTCAGATTCTCCGAAAACTCCCTTAGAAACTGTACTATTAAAATTACAAAATTATGTTATACGAGATTCCCAATCAAGATTCAAGAGTTACTTTTTGCAATTCTCTTAGAACTTTTGCATGTAACCTCTGACATTCGCGAGACAAATTGCAAGTTCCCTCATAAGATTACAACCATTATCATTATAGAAATCGGTGCGTCACACACTTTGATAATTGCAATCGTCTGAGAAGCTTCCAAACTTAAACCTAGCTTTTCCGTAATAAAATGCACTTTTTGTACAATTTACTGCAGAAAACGTAAACTAACGTTAGTGTTCTAAACACATATAAGTTTAGAACACTAACGTTAAAGCAGTTCCGTAATTTCATTGTGGTAACTAATTCTATCCATTTAACTCTCTCTGTTTCCGCTTCTGATTTTTCTTTCTTCTCTATTTTTCACCTGCCAAAAGCCGCAGCAAGCCGTGGGTTCAGATCTCTGAACCAAGATTAGGAAGCATCGTTTATATTATTTTCGTTTATAAAGGCATTTAATAGTACTAAATAAACGGTTAGTTGGAAGGTGTGCAATACACCAAATTATCTGACAGCACAACCTGAAAATATTAGTCCAATCTGTACATTTTCCAAGAATGCCAGGAAAAAAGCAATTAGCAGAAACGTTTGCACTCGCTGAAAAGCAGCAGTATGCTTTTGTTTTGGCCTACTTCTCGTTCTCCCGAACTTACCTATCCAACAACATTTTTCTACCAAAGTCCCTTTACAACTTTATAACGTGCTGGAAACATGTAATCTACATACATACCAACAGCCATAGGCCTCACAACAACGTCCAACCTGCGCTTTCGTAAATTGCTGCTTTCAAGGGTGGTCGTCATGCTCTCTTAGACAAGCCTACTGTTGCCCAAATGCAACTAGTAAATGTAATCGTCAGGACATCAACAGTCCTAGCCCAATATTGATGTTTCTCCGTTTAGTATACCCCCATAGCTCCATAAGGTGCTGCTGTCATGGTTAATCGTCATGCACTTCTCTGCCTTTGACAAGTCTTCTGCTTCCCAACAGCTGCGTAGCATGCAACTACAAATGTAATCGTCGGGATATCAACAGTCCTAGCCCACTATTGATGTTTCTCCGTTTAGTATACTCCCATAGTTCCATAAGGCCCTGCTCTCAAGGTTAATCGTCATGCACTCCAGAGCCATAGACAAGTCTACTGCTGCCCAACAGCTACGTAACATACAACTACAAATGTAATCGTCGGGACATTAACAGTCCTAGCCCACTATTGATGTTTCTCCGTTTAGTATACTCCCATAGCTCCATAAGTTGCTGATTTCAAAGTTAATCGTTTAGCACTCCAGAGCCATAGACAAGTCTACTGCTGCCCAACAGCTGCGTAACATGCAACTACATATGTAATCGTCGGATCATCAACAGTCCTAGCCCACTATTGATGTTTCTCCGTTTAGTATACTCCCATAGCTCAATAAGGTGCTGCTGTCAAGGGTAATCGTCATGCACTCCTCGGCCTTTGACAAGTCTTCTGCTGCTCAACAGCTGCGTAACATGCAACTTGCAAATGTAATCGTCGGGACATCAACAGTCCTACCCCACTATTAATGTTTCTCCATTTAGTATATTCCCATAGCTCAATAAGGTCCTGCTCTCAACGATAATCATCATGCACTCCAGAGCCATAGACAAGTCTACTGCTACACAAAAGCTGCGTAACATGCAACTACATATGTAATCGTCGGAACATCAACAGTCCTAGACCACTATTGATGTTTCTCCGCTTAGTATACTCCCATAGCTCCACAAGGTGCTGCTGTCATGGGTAATCGTCATGCACTCCTCAGTCTTAGACAAGTCTTCTGCTGCCCAACAGCTGCGTTGACGACTAATGCCTGCCTCTGAGGTAGAAACTTTGGTTCAATACGTTTGGACCCCTTTTATCCCGAATTGCAAGAAGTATGCAGTTTAGCATGAATTCCACAAGATGTTGCCGTTCATCTACGTGTACAACATGCCAGGTATTCATAGGACAGTACTTTAACCAGCTCAGATTTGACTGAAGGGGATTTTGCTTCCAGACCTTTTTCCCAACATGTCCAATACATTATCAATGGGGTACACATCTTGACATTTTGACGGCCAGAAGAGACGGTGGCAATAGCTGTCATGCTTACTATACCACAGCTGAACACACCTTAGGCCAGTGTTCCGCTAACGTTTTCTATTCCCAGCACACCATAATATATCTCAATACGGCACACCAAAATGTTAATCCCCTCAAAAACGTATGATGTGACACTATTAATATAAATACGTAATGTAATCAACCTACTATTATTTATTATTATATTATATTATATTATATTATATTATATTATATTATATTATATTATATTATATTATATTATATTATAGTATATTCGATTATATTATTATTAAACACAAATCGATTCGTGCATTTATTAACAATTTATAAAGTTTAATTAACTGAAGATAATACAACACTTTTCTATTACTATTAAAGTCAATAATTCTACTCATGTCTTCAATGTGATACTTGCACTTGCTTAGCTGCACGGAGGCGTATGATCCGTGGTGGAATCGTTGACAATGCAATTCTCATTTGTTCATCGACGGATTTGTGTCTCTCTCTCTTTGATGTTTTTATTTCAGTCAACGTCGAGAAGCCCAGTTCACACAAATATGTATTTGACAATAACACATTAACTGCCATCTAAGAGATAGCCAGGTATTCACTCCGTTTTCCAAACCAAAATGTGGCCAAAGGCACTTCGAGAAGTTTTAATTTCGGTGTTCTGTCTGATCTAAATCTGCGAGTTCCTCTCGTATATTAATCGGAAGAGATGTTGAATAGATCACGAACCTAGTCGAAATCTTGAACACTCTCTCCAAAATACTTCTTGAACTTCTGCTGAAAGATTTCTAAATGTTCTTTAATTAAGGTCCGTCACCACTTTATTACCGTCAGCAAGTGTCCATACAGTCGGGAACATCACAAACGACCCGATTCCAATTATGTGTATCCGCAAAATCAGCTTATTCACAAATCCTTGAATCTTATCCATACTAGTCAGAATGTTTTCGTTTCTACCTTGCATTTTTCTGTTCAGCTCATTCAAGTGCACGAAAATATCGGAACGATATGCCAACTTGCATACCCATTCATCATCTGTAAATAAATTCGCGTACCCATGCCCCTTAACAGTCAAAAATGCATGTACCTCCTCTTTACGTTCAAATACATATTCGCGTTAACACTTTTCCTTGTGATAAGCACTGTACTTCTGTATGTAGCAGGAGTGTAGGGTGTTCGGATCCCTTTTTCTGACGAAAAACAGAAAAATATTGGATTTTAGGAGCCGCTATTTGACGAGGTTCACGAATTTTCCTATTTCATCCAGCACAACTTTCAGAAAAGATGGCAAAGACTTAGCAACAATAGCTTCGCTGTGAATGAGACAATGATCGCATCGTATGTTAGGATTTACTTCGCGTACTTTAGTTACAAATTCTTTCACTAGGTCTGTCACAGAAGCGGCTCCGTATCTACAAACACTAATGCAATCCTTCCATTTTAATTCAGTTTGGGACACATATTCATTAGTCACAGGAAATATTTCTTCACCGATGGTTCTCTCGGGAAGTTCTTTGCAAAAACAGAAATTAGTTGCAATTACATCTCCATCAAAGTACCAAATGTAGGCAAGAAGTTGTGCATGACCGCTGATATCCGGTGGGCTCGTCGATCTGAAGAGAGAATTTATGACTGCTGCTGATTTCCTTCTTCATAATGTCTTCAGTGTCACTGGACATGTCACTAACTCGGCGACTGATTGTGTCAGCAGAGAGAAGAATTTTTGAAATTTCGCTAGCAGCTTCTGAACTCAGGACCATTTTCACCATCTCTTTACAAGCAGGCATTAACAACGTTTCAGCCATTGAGTGTGGTTTTTTGGCCTTTACGATACGTTTGGCTACCTTATACTTAGCTTCCTATACTTTTTCCGAAACACATACTGTCGCAGTCATGAATGTTGCTTGTTTCTGTTTTGTTCTAACAGCCGACGAAAAAAATTTATATCTTTGCTTGACAGAGAAGAATGTTTTGTAGACAATTGTTGTTTCAGTTTACTTTGAACCATAGCAGCATTACAGAGTTTTTCACCACGAACGATACACTCGGGAATTTGGGTACGTTTTATCACCACACCAAACAAAACCGTAAGATAAATAATTATCACTATACTGCCGGTGCACTAATTTTTGTTTCTTTTTTTCGGGTTCAATGCTTTCACTACTTGCATTCGTGGACGGAGCACTCCGTAAAAGGAACTTGCCCGTCTTGAAAAAATAAAATAGTTGAATAGTAATAGAAAGTAGCAAGACTGTCGAGCAATCTCAATTCTCGGGCTACTTAAGAGCACAGCTGTGATAGAACTGATATAACTGTTGGACGCGTGGCCTATACTCTTTAAAGGAAGGAAAGGACACATATAACGACTTATTTAAAATAAAGTCTAACAATGGATGGTTGCATCGGTACCAGATAAAAGTAATAAAGTTGAAGACGCACTAACAAACAGGGACAAATACCAAAACAACGTAAAACAATAATAAAAGATAGGGAAAATTTTGCTAATCCCCGCACTTTTAGGGAAAAGCGAACACAGAACATTCGGCAATTGTGACAAAGAAACCGCATAGCGCGGCGTTAGAGGCGACAAAGTACACAGAACATGCGGCAAGTGTGGTAAAGAAGCCGCATAGCGCGGCGTTGGAGACGACAAAGTACACAGACCATGCGGCAAGTGTGACAAATAAACCGCATAGCGCGCCGTTAGAAGCGCCAAAGTACACAGAACATGCGGCAAGTATAACAAAGCCGCATAGCGCAGCGGTAGAGCGAGAAATACAAATATACAAATAAGCAAAACTACGATGTAACAACAACTGTGAGTAAATAATGTACATATAATTTCTTAGAATACATAAACATTCTTGGCATGTAATAAAGAATAAACTAGCATCATCTTATTCAATCAGTGCAGCGACAGATAATGAAATACAAGCATATGAAACACAGTAACAGGGATAACATTAAAAAATACACTTCGACATATAATTTCTTACAATAGGATAACAGGTAAATGTTTGCGTCACACCTTTCACCTTCTGGAGGCACACCGATTGCGGAGCACTGCCTCAGGCGATAATCAGTAGTATTGACATCCATTAAACAGCCTTTACCTGTTAAATAAGAAGTCACCATTACAAGACGGGCTTGATGGAAAACAAAGTTAAGATGCCGTTTAGGTCACCAGGTATACCAGGATATATATGCTTACCACAAAAAGCAAAAAAAAATAATGTTTTTTTTTCCGTGGAAAATTAATTCGTCTTTCGCCGCTCCAACGGAGAACGAGCTTCAGTAGCACTGGAGGTCAATTAATATCTCATTATCTTCACCTGGAGAAAAGAAATCCTGTTTCACGTAGTAAATCGAAAGATCGCAGTAGCTAAAATATCAGTTGCAGTTTGTGGCAATCAGCCACATTCTTGGATATCTGTTTTACTTATTTTATAAATTTTGCGATCAGAGTTCGATGATTACCGCAAAGTCGCTCGTCCTTAAAGTGGGACCACTGGTTCCAAGGAAGAAAGGAAGATAGCGCCACAAGAACAACACAACATGATGTCTCACGGGATAAGAAACAGGACCCATCTTGGACGGCAGTTTAGAAGCCATAGCTTAGACCTATGTGTCACAGGGTCTGCCCTTGGAAGTGCATTCTTCATGGTTTTTTTTTTTTTTTTTTTGATTGAAGGTTGAACGACCACCGTAAGCAACTCAATGGGCTATCAGCAGTCGCCCGTCCCTAATTTAGGGTCACTGGTTCCAGAGAAGGGAGAGAGCCAGTGCCGTAAGACAAACACAACATCCATGCCTCACCGGGATTCCAACCCGGACCCCTTTCGGACGAATGATCAGAGGCCATCGCTTAGACCACTGCGCCACCGGGTCGGCCATTCTTCATGTTAACAACATAAAAAGTGCAATATTCGTGAATATTTTTCGGGTCAGAAAAGTATACATTTTGTAACAGAAACATTTAGGAAAACATTTCGAGTTGTAGCACCTGACATTCACATTTCTTGAACTATCAATATTAACTTTCAAATGCAATTTGTAATGTTTAAAAATATTTTTATGAATAATAATATTAAAATTGAGTGCTGTAATGGATGTCAAATGAATGTTTACAACAAAATTGCTGTATTGGAATTTAAAAGAAAAATAGCATAATTTTAATTATGGGACAAAAAATTCGCAATGAAAAAAAATGTTACACGAATGATGCTTTCTCTAATGAACCTCAAATTAGAAGCGAGCCAGAATATTTCATGGTGACATGACATTCTATTGTAGGGGAAATACCCATCTTTATAATTACAGCAAGACCATTTTGCACACAGTTCTGCAAAAAAATCCAGTGTTCCAGCTGCGGCTCATAAAAGTATATTGCATTTTTCAAAAGATTTCTGCTTTTAAATGCAAAATACGAAAGAAAAAAATACGAACGCAAATGTTAATGGTAAAAGGTATTATACTCATAACTTCCAAATTTGTTTACGCAGGCATTTGCCTTTTCGTAAGCCAAGCAATTAAGGCATATTTTTATTTCCGGAATAATTTATTCCTTGTCTTCACCTCTATAAATCCAATTAAGGAATTCCTTTTCTTCCAGATACCGTTCAGAACGAGAATACTTTGTTTGCCTCCCAACTGAAAATAAAATATATCTAGCCGCCTAGTGGATTTTAAAGTACCTTACAATTTTCTAGACATCACTTATTTCAAAGAGTATGATTTGAAGATATTTCCTAACCTTGGATAATATATTAAAACCCCGATTTTCTGTCTGTGAAAAATATACATATATTTTGTTTTCTTTATACACCAGCATGGAGGTGAAGATCGCGTTTTATAGTTATCTTCTTATGAAAGTTATATTTTCGATATTCCTTTCATAATCTGTGCCGCTAATTATTAATTGTGATTGTGGAAACTTTGTGACACTCGTTACATTAAAGATTGTGAAAAATGTCCATGTTATATTAATTTAACAGTTTCTGTTTTCTTGATAGTTGTGCTTTAAGAAATCGCACTTGGTTCTTCTTCCCCTATAGATTTTAAGTAGGAATCATATTTGGTGCGTCTTCTAATATTTAGAGATTCTCAGTCTCTTGACAGAATATCATAATTCATATGTTATCTTGGAAGTACATCTCTAATTCTGCAAATCTCCTCCTGATAGGATATCTTTCCACATGCATATCCTACTGTGCCATTTTTTTCATATAGCTGTCAAATTTGCATATAGGCGTTGCAAAGTAATTTCATGTTTTCCTATATATTTCTGGAGATATCCTCCGATATCTTCCATTTTCAGAAACCAGTTAGCTCTGGTTTGTAAAAATGGGAGATATCCGAGGATATCTCCATATCATCAGTTTAGCCCAACGGGCAGCTGCAGTAAGACTTCTATCGAACTCCGAGTGAACCACTGTTTTCACGTTGTGATCAACATTAATGATTATTACGGATAAACAGCAGTCTTAAATATAGGGTAAATCTCATGGTGACCCACATGACCGCACATTTTGCATACATACTGTGTATGTGACAATTACATGAATATGTATAAAGGCCTCTTTTTCAGTAGCTGGAATGTACATATGACGATATTCCACGTGTTTCGTTCTAAGACCACGTCTCACAAGCTTGTGACAATGTATGTAGCGTATGTTAACCGTATTGCACCGCCAGTTTCCACTACTGGCATTGTCTCTTTGCGCAAGTCGACCCTAGTGTTTCCATGTTTTTTTATTGGCTTGTACTGTGTTTTCCGCTTTACAATAGATTTTTAATGAAATAAGGTTCCACTAAGAACCAATTTCATCTATTGAGTTTTACAGTATTTAATTGGAAAAATGAATTACTTAAATATTGAACCAAATTTTGTTTTTTACGATATTTGATCCCATGACATATTTTCTTTTTGTGACCGTGAGCTCATCTGGTAATGAAAAGTTTAAGAATTAGCATATTAGCTGATCGTGTTTAGGAAACTAAGTATTTCCAGCGTCACTTTTGATGTATCATTGGAAAATAGAGTGAATAGTAGTGGTCCCTTTTTTCTTCAGAGAGAGTTCATATAAAGTAAATTAAAAAAGACTTCCATGATATTCTTTGTGCAGCAGAATTCTTTTTGATTGTAAATTCACGTTCAAGTATTTTAAATCAAAGCTTCTGCAAGAAATCATGTCTGCCATAGAAATAAAAACCACGTCAATCCTTTTTTGAATACCTTACCTTCTAAACCCACGGAAATTAGAAACCCTAATGATCTCTTCGTTCACAGCTTAGAGTGGAGCAAAAGTGGGATCTCATTAAGATAAATAAACTATTTAAGGAGTATTAAATCTCACAAGCATAACTGATGTAACTGAAATCACATAGACATATTAAATTACCACCCATCTGTCATTCAAGCGTAAATTGAGTCGTGCTATATAACATACATCACTGAGTTGTTATTCTCATATGGTGGAACTGCATAAAATTTCGAAATAAAAAAATTGTCATTCCATAATCATCGCTGCAGAAAATTTCGGAAGAAACCGACTCATAACGATAAGGAATGTAACTGAACAGAAATATCGTCCTGCTTTTTCACCCTCAATTCAATTTTATCTCCGAAAGAACACGTGTAGGCAAACCACGATGCTCAATATGAGTTATCCAATTATTTTTTACATTGCAAGAATTTTTTAAATGAATTTTGTGGATACAAAGTTCAGCTTAAAAATAAGCAATAAAATAAAGCTTCCGAATAGCGGACATTGAAGGGAAAGGAAAAATTATCCGTTATTTACAAATGTCCGCTACTGGGAAAATCATGCTTTATGACAGTATTCTGTGTTTATAACATAAACACAGTTTAAAAGATAAGTTAATATAAGTATGTAAATGTAATACATGAAACAAACGTTTACTATGTTTTATTAAAAAATATCCATCAAAACCTAAGAAGCAAAGTAATCAAGCATTGTTGTTTTTCTATTACATTCGTGTAAACTTTTCTTTTCTAAATAAATTTCTAGCGAGCCACCGGAAGCTTTGAATTCTGTGAATCCTAATTCACTTGCGATTTCTAAAGCCTTTTGTCGAATTAAAGTTCCTGTTAAAGGAATGTTGTTGGCTCTAGCGCGGCAAATTCCATTCATAGGTAACAGTGTCTACCATCAGTTTTAGGGAAATCTCTCCTAATTTTCTGGTTGTCAATACAATCTTTCCAAGACTTAGAGATTTCACTCACGTTTTTCCAATGCACAGTTATCTTCTAAAACGCTGACACGTGATCATTCCCTTCCACTCAACTTCCCTATTTCAACTCTTTCTTTTACAATTAACCTTGTTCTTTTAGAAACAAGCGCTTACGTTTGTAGGACATTTTGAAATCGATGTTTGGGAAATATTTGCTTCACAGCTCGCTTGATGAGAGCAACTTACTTGATTATTGCAAACAAATATGAGTTCTAGTAATCTGGACTTGAAATTGATCCCTGTGCACTGACCCTTGACCTCACCAAAGAGCAAAAGGTGAGTCCCTTCTCCTTCGTCCCTTCCACCTACATCTGAACTGTGTTTGCATGTACTTTAATCCGATTACCGCTTCCGAATTAGCCGAGCCTGGGGGCTTGTCCCCGTTTCTGAGGTTTCAACCACATTGGGAGCAACTGAAGAGATAGTAGGCAGTTTCTCTTCGTCAGATGTACGTATGCAAAGAGAGGGTCGGACTGTCTGTTAGCACTAAAGCTAATCCTTTTACCAACGATTTCGACCACTCACCCGGAAGGGTAAAATAACAAAAAGGAAAAATTTTGCGAGCTTGGACGAATCACAACCCTACGAATTTGTAGAATCGAAAGCAAATTCTCCGTTATATTTTACTTTAAGTGTGTCAGCGTCCGTTATTTAGAATTTTCGCTATTAAGAAGTGAGTGCCCCAAAAAAGGCAAGCATTTCTTGTCCGTTATTCAAAATGTCCGCTACTGAGAAGTATCCGTTAATGGAAGTTTCACTGCATAAAGAATCACTCTTTTTTTCACACACGAACGCGGTTTATTCTGTGCTTTAGCTTTTTAAGATATGCACATAGCCCTCAAAGTTGAGATTCGTATCTTTCACCACGTACTCCTGATGCATAATGCATCTGTGTTTCCAGAACACAGTGATATGTAGTTAACGGCAGAAAAGTTAGTTTTGACATTTTTCGCTCGAGTAGATGATGATTGTCATTATTCCAGACTGATTTTTCATTTCAAGGTCATGATGGCGAACTTCACTCTCATTACCAGCCACAATGCTTTGAAAAAAAATCAGTTCCAAATTTTTCATAGCGAGCAAGCAATGTTTGACATGATTCAGGTCTCGATTTGCTCGTTTCTATCGCTAGCCAACGCGGTAACCAACCAACAAACACTTTGTTGTTACCTAACACGTTAACAGTATTATTGACATTATCTAAACTAATGTTCAACTTAAATGATGTGGTTTTCTGACTTATTCTTCAAATTCCTCTGATGAGCTCCTCGACGTTTGGCTGTTCAAATCGCAAATTGCGATTACGAGCCGCACACTCTGCTGCTGATCCTTTACGGCCAACAATCATCCACTGCCTTCCGATTTGCTTACTCAAAGGCAAACACTGGTCATTTCCAAAATTCCAAAACCACCAAATGACTCTAATCTGAAGTGAATTTCCTTTGGATGGTGGGGTACATTTTCAAAAACTCTGTAACTGATCGTGTTGCGATAACCGTCGACACATTTAAAAAATAATCATCGATTTTAAAGAAAATTACGTGAGAATAATAAATGTCCGGTGTTCTATTACGCAGGATAATGAATCTAAGTAAACGAATAACTAAGTACGAAAAAATAGATGCTCGGAGTTCTATTACGTAGTGAAAATCACTAGCTTTCGTTTGACTGGTTGCTAGGCAACCTGAATGAAAAATAGTGTCCCGAACATGTTTTGGTTGTTAGGCAACGAGTCAGGCGGGATACACTTGTTAGGAGGCATTGCTTATTGAGCACGCATCGTTTTCTTTAGTTATGAAGTTCTAGTAACGAAGATATGTATCATGTACTACAACTTGGCGAATTTGATCTTTCTTGATTTTAAAACACAAAACAATTCAAAAGTAATGTTCGTGTTCTTTACTTGAACAAAAAGTGATAAAATGTTACATTGATGAAAACTGAAATTAAGTAAGGAAACACACTTCTGCACTGTTCTGCGAAATAAGATGCCCTACTTGAGTGTACAGAGAATTGTACATCAAGCTATTTTCATGTTTCCTTGAAATGCTTCAAAAAAGGGGACCAGTACGGTTAATGCTTGTTCGAAAATTCCTTGGCAGACACGATGGTGCAGTGGTCTAAGCGGTGGCTTCTGACCATTCGCACGAGAAGGGTTCAGGTTCGAAACCCGATGAGGCATGGATTTTATGATTGCCTTTCGGCACTGGCTCTCTCCCTTCCCTGGAGTCAGTGGCCCTAAATTGGGGACGGACGACCACATATAGCCCATAGAGTTGCTCACGGTAATCGTTAAACCTCCAATCAAAAAGAAACTTTCCTTGGAGGAACAAAGACCGTATCTGAATTCCAAACATCTTCATGAGTAAAGCGACGTATCTCTCGTCCTTCCCGGTCGTGGAACTTCTTTCTGTAACAAAAAAAGTTTGTTTAAAACATACAATTTTGCATTACTTCCTTAAAAAGTAGAGTTCTCATTTGTGCATGTTCTTTTTCGTTTCAAAGAAACACAGTTATCTTTCGTCAATGTCTTTTAGAATTGTGTTTATTTATGTGTTTATTCTTCATGTAAATTTGTCATTAAGTATGTATCCAAGAAACCGCTCAAGCAAAGCATTCTTGAATACCTGATAACAAAGTGTTTCAAAATACTGTTTTCGAATTTTCCATTTTTTTTATTGTAGGTTTAACGACCACCGTGAGCAACTCAATGGGCTGTAAGCAGTCTCCGTCCTCATTTTAGAGCAACTGGTTCCAGTGAAGAAAGAGAGCCAGGGACGTAGGACAAACACATCATCCATGGCTCACCGGGATTCGAACCCTGGACCCTTTTTTTTTTTTTTTTTTTTTTTTTGATTGGAGGTTTAACCGACCACCGGGAGCAACTCAATGGGCTATAAGCAGTCGCCCGTCCCTAATTTAGGGTCACTGGTTCCAGGGAAGGGAGAGAGCCAGTGCCGTAAGGCAAACACAACATCCATACCTCACCGGGATTCGAACCCGGACCCCTTCGGACGAATGATCAGAGGCCAACGCCTTAGACCACTGCGCCACCGGGGCGGCCTGGACCCTTTCAGACGAATGATCAGAAGCCATCTCTTAGACCACTCCGCCACCGGGCACCGCCGATTTTAACAAATTAGTAAAATAATACAATTAATTGATTATGGTACGCTTTCGAACATAGAACATAACAGAAATCATTACTCAAGATATTACTCAAGTTATGAGGACAATGGCTGTGGAATAAATCTTGCACCTGTGCATTGATTTTTGACCCCATTTCGATGACACGTTTTTAGAACAGGTTCAGTAAACCTCTGGAACAACATGGTAAAGTTTTGTCGCAATCGAAGCATTGTCACGTAAGTTATGATGCATAGCATGTACTGACCTTTGACCCCATATTCTATAATGTTCGTACACATACTAAAATTCATAAAAATCGAACGATTTTTGCGCGTTATCGCGCAGAAAGGCAGACAGAGAGACGGATAGACATTTTAGCAGTATATACGCATCATCAACATACCTTTGGAAAGCGTAAAAAAGGGATCACTAAAGTTTCTTTTATGAAAAATAAAACTAATACTATTATTAGTTTGGAAATACTAGCAGGTTATACATAAAAAAATCTTGTATCACTTAAAAAAAAATTGCGCAATACATCTCCTGACGCAATTTGGAAAATCTCTTCTCTAACCCCAAAAAGGCAAAAGTCTCGCACAGTCAGAAAGCAAAAAAAAACCAGACCAGTCAATGATATTAAACTCTAAAAATCTCTCCTGGGATTTTGAAGTAAGGTACTCCGCAAAAACAGCATTTCTGATTAAAAAAAGACTCAGCGATAGATAAGAAAAAAAAACCCCAAAACCCAAGATATCTATCGTCTAACTTTGTATTTATTTTCCGTATATTATGATAAAATCAGGAAGTGATTGCAACTTTTTTGATAAATTGTAATTCTTTATTTTAAGTTGTCTATTCGATCTCAGGGTTTCATTTTTTTATAAGTTTTATCGTTTCGCTGTCTTATTCTGCAGCATGGGATAGAATAAATACTACAAGTTGATTATTATTTTCGTGAAGGCAATTACAAAAGCTCTCATTTTACCAAAAGCGAAATTTTTTGGAAGACAGATTGGTACGTGCGTGCATACATGTGTGTGCGTGTGTTTATTGGACGTTCGACGACCACCGTGAAAAAAGTTATAAACTAAAAGTAGACGAAGGGATAGGGGTAGTACCATAAGGAAAAGACAGCGTATATGAATCACTCTGAATCAAAATTTTAACACTTACCGGACGAAGTCTCACAAGCCAGTGTTCAAGCCAATGCACAATCAGAGCAGCACAATTTAGTTGCCTTAGTTAAGGTAAATTATTTGCAAAATTAAACACAAAAGCCTAAGAAAGCCAGACTCTAATGATGAATGCTTTTGGTTCTTTTAAAGCATGGAAAATTCTATGGATCACAGAAATAAATCTCTTTTTCTCCTTCTTATTGAAGAAACTTAAGCAGAAATTTAATTAATGGTACATAAAGACCATTGCCAGTAAACGCTGTGCTAATCTGATAGCATTGGAAACAATCACAGTTCAGAATGTTACAAAGATCTTCACTTCGAGAAATTTAAGAAAATTGAGCGTAGTTGGAAGGGTGACCAAATCCTTTCCTGGAATAGTAAGATATTAAAACGTATATATTCTTGTGACAACTCATGAAACTGGGAGATGAAAGTAAATGGTAAATGCTACTTACTATAATATCTGTGATGTACTTCTCGACGTAGGTGCTTATAGGTCTAGCTTTTGATTTTAAAATTCACCGGTTGATTCCTGTAATTTAACCCTTTGACGACCATGATCCAAAAATATTGAATCACTCTAAATACTACAATGCCCGAAACTGTCTATTATTTCACATCTTAGTTCAATTACCACAATAGTGACTGAGGGTGACTCCTGCTGATCGATCATAGGTCAAGAAAATTGGAAGAACAAGGGTAGAAAATCTGACTCACTCTAGACAGGCCTTTCGGGGGGTATGACCGTTTGTACATAGGGAACCGACAGCTCGACCGAATTTCATACTAACAGACTTTCACCTTTAAATATAATAAAATATATTCAATGTGGCTCCTAAAGTATTTCATTACTGTCCTTACCCAATATCTGGAATATATATTATCCTTTATTCCAGATAATTACTGTTAGCTTTAAACCGGATGGTTAAGTTACTTATTATCGCAAATGTATTTAACTATTTGTTTTTGTAGTTTCATCACACCACACAATATGTATTCTCTAATAAATATTATACATTTTGTGGCGCTCGCGAAACGTATTTTTTGCATGAGCGTGCTTTTCTTGCAATTGTGGTCAAATGTAACAAATTGCGAACTGAAATAATCTATTGATACGTGCCCTGGTAAACTCGAAATTTACTCACGTAAACGGGAGTCTATGTATGTTATTGTATTGTAAGTTGAGGTTTAACTGCAGTTGCTAATGAGCCAAGGACAAATTTGAAATAAAGAATTATTGACAAATATGCAATTTAAATGGTAAGGCGGCGACGAAACCAATTGTAGCAAAAACATAGTCCAATCTACGACAATAAGTAACATATGACTAAAATATATTGATATTGGTGCCATACATTCATCTCTGAGATCCACGCTAGCGTTCAGTAAAATAGCATCGGATGGTAGCCTTTACGGCAATAACAACACCAAATGACACTCGGGCAATGTGTACTGCTTTATACAACGTACAACACAGTTTTAAGATTGTGGGATCTTGATTTCGGGTACAGTTCAGACTACGTTGAGATTACTGCGACGTTATATGAATAAAAATAGGTTTACGGAGAGGTACGGTGAGCCATCGAGTTCTCGTAAGAAAGTCCAATAACTTAGGTGTTGGAAGCTGGTTATTCTTATAATTCACCTTCTAGGTATACTACAGGTACACTTAGTTGAACTCTGTGGTCATTTTACCTGTATGAATTATTATGCAATATGATCTTACCCTTACGGGATTTGCGCCGTTCATGCTTGCTTCCGTGCTTTGCAGTACAGAGGCGATATCGGATCCCTTCTCTTACTCTCGGTATGCCCAACTTTAAATAGCATGTATTAAAAGTAGAGGTGGGAATGTCCTTTTTTTCGCTCTCGCCTTGTGCTCAGACTTCAGTTGTCGAATCTCGGGTATACGACACAACGGAGGTAAGAAAAGCTATCCTCTCATAACAGTCACATGTACGAAACAGCTCTAAGACTTTTTTTTCCGTTTTGCTTTTCAGTAACGTAGTTTTTTACTTTATTTTATTTGTAGCTCACATTTCCTTGAACTGGTAATTTCGGCCTTTCACGATTGCTTTTACTTCAACATATAATTTTTTTGTTCCATAACAACTATTTTCCACTGGTCTCGCTATTATAAGAGCTGTCAGAGCTGGAAGCTGATTTATGTCAAGATCAAAACAGTAGCATTCGCAGGTCAGATGGCAGTTTATCAGGATTTTTGCGATTTCGAACGAGGTGTCATAGTCGGCGCCACTGAAGTTTGTTACTTCATCTCGGAAATTACCAAGACCTTTGGATTTACGTGGTTGACAATTTTAAAAGGCTTAGATGCAGTTCTTTCCAATCGCTGGTACGTCCACATGACCTTGGATGCCGTGGCTCGCGATGTACCACAAATACTCGCTGTCTTGGGCACTGATGCACATCCGAAACGCGCTCCAATAATATGTGCTCTGAAATTAAATATGTCTTCCATTATGTGGTGTGTATCGCACATTTTGACGCCTGGTTGTTCACCCCTTGTAAGTTACAACTACATTACTTTCCTGGCTAACTTTCCGTTTATCAGCGCAAGACCTTGTTCTATAAATAGGGTTGACAGTAAGGGCTCAGCAAATTTTTAGGAGAACTTGAGTGTTTTCCTTGGTTGCATTGTGGTATTTAATTCGTTTATTTCCAAGGCTGAATTTTTGGTTTTACCAGTGAGCTGAGTCTTTATGCTCAATTGTAAATAATTGAATTGCTCAAATTGTATGGCATTATTAATGGGAAGTATTGTTATCATAAACGATCATGAAAATATGAGCGAATGAGATCATGACTACAAGATGGAGGTTTAGCCTTAGAATTACGTATCACCTCACAACTCACCCCGCACGGGGATAACTGGTTTCCCAGTTATTTGGGGAGCGGCGCCCCCACGGCCCGAGCTGACCTTGTGACTGGTCAGCATCTGATTTCATGCCACCGCTTGTTTTTTATTTCGGTGCTGTTGGAGTTTGCAGGGATGGCTGTTCATCCAGCTGTTGGGAGTCGCGGCCCCACGATCCCGAGCTGGTCTTGTGTCTCGCTTTTTCGTTTTTATTTATTTTCTCCACGGGCTAGTAGCCCGTGTTGTATACTCTACCTAATCGCTATCACGCTATGTACTAACACCCCGGTCTTGTGGTTTTGTTACCCTCCACCACTAACTTTATTAAACGCTCAGTTCGTAGGTTGCTGAGATTCCGTTTAGGTTCCCTTCCAGGGTTTGTCTTCGTTGGATTATTTTTTTCCTTTTTGCTGGTTTGGGTGCTAGACCTACCTGCATGTTTGCCGCATGCGGAGACCCGTGAGGCGGAAATGGGATGTCTGGCGGCTTAGGTCGCAGGAGACCGGAGAAGTGCCTCCTGTGTACCAACACTCCTCCACGACCCCGGCTTCGCTGAAAACGGGAGGCTAGAGACTAACCCACCTCTAGTCAGAAGTCCTGTACCAAGTTGTGTACAGGGTTTTAGCGGCTTTATTGTCGTATAGCACGGCAGGGTAAGCCCGGTGGCTGTGGGACCATGCCAAAGGCGTTGGCATGACGGTACCCGTAGGCCGAAGTGTCCGCTGAGTGCGTGTGATCACAGCCAACGGACTATATCTGCAGTGTATAAGCTCCAGAACTGTGTCCAGCGTCATTTTCTTGGCTTGTAGACCTCCAGTTCTCCCTTGTAGGGCTCGGTGGTGGGTGGAGTAGTCTGCAGACGAATCCTCCTCCTTTTTTCAATGGGTAAAAACAAAAACAAAAACTCCAAATTCAAGTCACCTGAGAAAATGATAGTTGACAACGACTCACCTTCGTCTTCTCAACCTACCAAGTCCCATAACCTTAAACGGTCTTTACATCATGACCTGGACCAAGAACGTGGAATCTCTTCTTCGGCAGCTGTACCAGTTGCTCCGAAGCGTCGTCTCCCCTTGATTGCTGTGAATACACATGCTACACACTTAGTTGTGGAATCCATCGATCCGAATGAGAGACTGTCCACCAGATCTCCTTTTTCATATCTAAAGCTTTGGACGCTGCGGTTGGCTCCTTGAAGTCTGTGAGGAAGCTTCGCTCTGGGGACCTGCTTGTCCAAACTTGCAGTGTTTCTCAGAGTAACACTCTTCTGCACCTCACTAGTCTTCAAGGCATTCCCTGTCAAAGTGGCACCTCACCCGTTTCTTTACACCTCTCGGGGTGTTATTTCAGAGTTTGATCTCTTGGCGTGCAGTGAGGACGAATTGGTGAGTGAACTAGCAGATCAGGGTGTTATTGCTGCACGTCGTATGATGTTCCGGCGCGATGGTTCTTTGATTAAGTCTAAAAATGTAATCTTGACTTATAACACCCCGAAAGTTCCGACCGAAATCAAGGCTGGCTACTTGGTCTGTGGAGTTCGCCCGTACATTCCCAGTCCTCTGCGCTGTTTCAGGTGCCAGAGGTACGGGCATTCACAACGTTTCTCTAACAGTTCGGCTCGTTGCGCAAATTGTGGCTCCAGTGAACATGACGGGGAAGGTTGCACTTCTGCTGCCTGCTGTGTTAACTGTGGTGAGGCCCATGCAGCATACTCCCGCAACTGTATGAAATGGAAGGACGAGATGGCGATCCAGCGCCTCAAGACCCTGGAAGGCCTCTCGTACCCTCCTGCCAAGGCCAAGTTGGGTATTCCCAACAACCGACAGCGTACTTTTGCCGCAGTAGTTCAGTCTCTGCCACAACCCGTGCAGCCCTTTGTTCCGCGCCCTGTAGCTCTCGCCGCACTTGCCAAGAGATCTACAGCTGAACAAGTGACACAGTTGGATTTCACCGAGCTCCAGCTTATTCGACCAGCTGAGTCTGCGCCTTCTCTTTGAAGACGACCGACTCTTCCAGCTCCCAGCAGAAGACCTGCACGTGTGGAAGACCCGGCCCTAAATCCGCAAAGGTGTGCAGTGTCCATCCAACTGTCGCGGTCCAACTGACCAACATTGCAACTGTCTCAGACTCATCGAGGTCCCCACCCTCAACCAACATTATAGAGGAACATGAGGGGGAGGAGAGTGACAGTTTGTCCATCTCCTGTGACTCATCTTATGTGTAGTTGTGTTAATTTTCGTAATGTGTTTTATCATTCTCATTCCTCAGTTTTACTTAATAGGCTAGTTTCTAACCATTGTACCATGTTTTTAATACTGTTTGTTTCATTGTCTTTTTTGGCCCTTCCATCATTCTCATGGTTCGGTTTTACTTGGTCAGCCAGATTTTGGGATTTATGCCACGTTTTTTAATACTGTTTGTTTATCTTGTGTCTGGCGCTTCTTTTGGCCAAACATGGCCCCTTGCGCCATAAAAATCAACCAGCCAACCAACCAACCAACCAACCAACCAACCAACCAACTCAACTCATTTCCATTTTGTTAGAGAACATCGGGTACAAAGTCAAATGACACAGGGCAACAAGCAAATATTTCCAAGCTGTGACTACTGTTTGTCTGCGGGGAGTTGACCGATGTTTATTTTCCAACAGAAGAAAAATCATTGTCCAAAAACATGAATTCTTTATTCAGTGTCATGTAGGTTACATATGTCTTCCAACAGAACAAAACTTGAAGAGCACGTAACTGCGAAATATACACGAGAAAAGTTAAGGACTTTCTTAAATTGTATGTCTAATTTGCCTATATTCAATGTCCTGCGAGAAAATGGACGTACCAAAAAATATACTCTGTGGCATTCTAAGGGCCCTAAACACTAGACAGTGCGTAAATGAAAGACACCCACGATAAAAACTAAAGTGGCAAGGTAATCTGATTTACTCTGATCTAGAAAAGGAAAACCTCTTTGCAAACTTACTAAAAACAACAATTTACCAGAAATCACCAGAATATCCAGTCTAATTTACCCTGAAAATATTTTAATGCTGGAAGGATTTTTTAAACTCTCCAAAAAGTTTCAACCCATATGTCCAACAAAAATCCAAATGCAGAAATTTTAGCTATAGAGAAACAGCGAGGGAAAAATGCGAAACTCCACTAAACTTTCAAACTCACCCAAATAAGGAATGTAATTAAAATATTAGAAAAGCGAAAAACTCCCGGGTACTTTGACAGGATTGATGTGATTAATTACTGCAAATGCTTTCCCACACAGCTATGCCAAATCAATCATGCACCTTCTTAATCGCGCAATTAATTGTCAGGTATTTAGTCCTGGGTACGACGGGATTAATAATTAAACACTACAACTACTTCCATACGCTTACGTCAAATCAATCATTCACCTTCTCTTAATAAAGCAATTAATTTTAGATATTTTCCGGAAGCCTAGGATTCTATTTTTAAACTTTCCCAAGAAATGAACAGTAAGCCTAGTTCATTTAAAAGCTATGTAATCTTCTTTTTGAAAAGCTATCCTTCATCTTCTTTTTGCTATCTCAAATAGAAGAAATGAAAAGAAAGCGTATTTCCTTTAAAGCACTAACTGACTGTGCATAACGTTACCATGCGCATCAGCCAGATAGTACCACGGATGTCAACAACCAGTTTCATATAGGACTTTTGTCCACGTAGACTCCCACGCAGCTTAGCTTTTTACAGGATTTGGAGGCAGAAAATACAAATGGAGATAGAGTCACTGGGGTCTAGTGCGTATACCTGACAGAAGATTTCCTGGGATCCGTCAGCTTGACTTTCTCGTCAGGTGCTCGGTCGATTTCTTCTGATGATGTTTAACATTTGTCACCAATAATAATCTTTAACTAAGGTCCTTTCCTTTAGTACTCACTTTCGTTAATTACTAAGCCATCCGCTGCTCCATGGAGTAAAAAGAGAGTATGAGTATGCTACCTTCTGCCAGCACTTGGAAAACTATTTGACAGGATTACTAAACATCCATATAGTGTGCAAAACTGTATAAGGTACAACATAATAACAGAAACTCAGCGTGGCTTCATGGAAGCACACTCGACCATGCACCTATCAGAGTTCCAGAATGAAATCGTAGGAGCAATAATCTACACTTTTTCTGGATGTCCCTGAAAGCATTTGATGGTGTATGCTACGAATCACTTTCCTATAAATTAATTGAAATGAAATTCCCTACCTCACCCATCACCATTATTCAGTTTTACTTAGCAAAAAAGAACTTCAAAGTCGAAATTAGAGACGTTTTTTCAGACACTAAACACATACAAATAGGAGTCCCTGAAGGATCAGTAATTGGACTAAATATCGAAAATATCATTGCTGCTGACTTCATAGAAGATGAAAGCAATACAGATGTGGTGGAACTGCACGCTGATAACACAGCGCAACACAACAATTCTAGAATAGAAATCTAATTTCATAAATAAGATACAAAATGGCCTACCTTTATTTTAGAATTATCTCAAACAACGGAATGTTAAAATAAACACAAATAAAAAGCAAGCAATTCAATTCACCAAACGTTATATACGGCACGGAGTATGCACTTCCTCTCAAAAATACAGTTCTTAGCAAAAGCTCGTTTTCGAGTTTGAACTGAGAATAAACCGAAAATATATATGCGTATGTTATGCAACGGCAACACCCATTGAGATCTCGAATTTCGAACACGGAGGGAGTTTCAAACGGTGATGAGTATCCTTCTTCTCGTGAGGATTCCGCCACTGGAGCGAAATCTGATATAATATCACGCTGTTTTGATGTAATAATGAAATTACGGCGTATAAGTACTATTGCTCTGTGAAACAGTCCTCTCGGTTACCACTTCTAAGTATCTGGGCTGCAAACAGATTGCCGAATTTTTGTGGGTTGCCAGCACACCAGCTGCCCCACGGAAAAAGATAGGCAATGCCTTGGTCAGCTAGCTTGAATACTTCCCACCGGAGGCGAACCTTTACAATACGGCACAAATTCTACTGTAAAAGATGGCATCATGCCAGTTCACAGTTAGGCTTTCCTTCGATTTGAGTAGAGTACAAGTAAGTTGCAGCGGGGCAGGTTCGAGAGGATGCACAGCCAATCTCTCCGAATGATAACTGGGGCTCCTTCGTGGTCTCTACTTTGGAAGGTGAAACAAATATTTGGTGTTTAGAAGGTACATGAGTTTGCCATCACACTCCCTAAAAGTTCTTCAGGAAAGCGGAGCTCATCCCGATGAACGTCTTAGGGATGCGGTTGATTATCGACCCCATCTTTGTCCTTAGGTTTCCGAAAATTAAGTCTGCGGTCATTTTTCTAGCCCTACCCCAAAACGAACAAAACGAGATTTCAACACTGTTGACTACTAGTTCTCTAAGTGCTGCAATACATGGATCAGATGGAGAACTTATTGGGAATAGTGATAAGTCATGGGAAGATGTAACTTCGGAGTGTTAGACAGACTATCGAGTTTTGACTAGGTAAAACTTATATTTTCTTCACATAGATGATGATAATGAAAACCGGATTAATTTTCTGGAGATTCACACGCCTAAGGGGATTCTGAATTTTTCTTGTTGTGCACCCCGAATGTGGTGGCTTCCCATTAGGATTTTTGATTTGCTTCCATTCCTGCCGACCTGGCTCCACGGTTGCTTCAAATGACTAGTTGCTTTACCTCTTTTTCCCTCACATGAGCTTTTATATCCTAACGATCTAACTTACATCTTTTATCCTCTAAATTTTTAAGGACATATTTAAACTTGGGTTAGACACTTCTATACTGAAAATACTGATCTTTAAATATATCCAGTGTTTAGGATACCCCACATGAATTTATCAGAGTAACACGAAATTCTGGTTTAAGGAATCAATGAATTTTGATGCCCACGAGATGTGGTTTCTTGTTTTTAGCTCATTTTTCTGTTATTGTTAATGAAATGTGCCAGATAAATTCGAAACTTCGTATAATGTCACATGATTTTCAGTATTTAACCTAAAAATTGAGTTAAATATATATATCTCAGCTTTGTTTTTTCATCCTCCGCGGTTGGCCTAGTGGGCAACTTTTTTGAGACTGCCGCGGAAAGGGCCTCCCAGGTTCAGATCCACTAAATATCCGTCGTGCGTCGGTTCCCTGGTACTGGCCCCCGTTTCTACTTCCGCTTCGGTGTTACTTTTCAGTCGGCCAGTGTTTGCCCAAATCTCCTAGTTTCTTATTTCTAAGAATTGTTTAAGATTTGGGGTCACACCATGGAGGTAAGAAATATAGGAGACGCTGCAACCGCATATTTCTGAAGTCGACCTGTTAACTGGCTATGATATCCCTCCGAGTGCTTGGTTACTCTGGTGGTCGTGTCTGCCATAGGAAAGCATTGGAAATTTTTGATTTTTAGAAACTCATATTTTTCGTTAAACTGGTTTGTCGAAGTGCAGGTTTTTTTTCTGTGTTTGACAACATACTTTAGCTTGTTCATATTTAGTTTCCATGGGATCATGCGTGGCATTCAGCTGTGCAAATAAATTTAAAAAGAAAATACCAGGTATGTCACTCCACCTGTTAGACTCACTTTATTTTCCGTTTACTAGGTTTAATTAAGTTCTTTGGGATTCAATCGTCGATTGCAATTTACTGTGAATGACAACTGTATATTTTGCTGTGATTTGCTTGCTTTTAGTATATCATGTACTGTTCTAAATTTGTAGCAAAAATTAAAGAAGTCGCTTTAGAGTTTACGCAGGTTATACAGATCTGTTTACGAAAGTCGTAGCAAATTTCCTTTTCTGGAATAGTGCAGGTTATGTAATCGGAGGGGTATTCATAACTGAACCACGTTTAAAAGGATGTTCAATATAACTACATTATTAAGATAATCGTCTTTGAATTATTAATAACCCACCTATAATTATGACAGTGTTCATACATCCAAAAAGCACTCGTGTGCACTATAAACAACAACGATAGAGGTTAGGAATTAGCTACATTTACCAAAAGTTTATCTGTTTCTTTTCTCCTGTTTTGGGGCTTGACCAGTATACCAAATTGCAGATTTAACCATTGCTAGTAAATACTCATTTTAAACTAATAGACAAGGTGTTTTTACATCACTGTTAATATCTCCTGATTCACAACAAAACCACTTTGCATGTGAAACATAAAATGATGATGATACTAAACACAATAGATGAGAAAAGTGAAAGTTAAAAACACAAAGGAATTGCACAGATATTTAAAAGAGTAAAAATAAAAGAATAGAAGTAAGAGACAAATGAACAAGGAAACATTTGAAAGTGACTGAACATGAGTACCTTACAGTGAAGATTTGTGTTTCTGGCTCCTCTCAAAAAGCTATGACCCTGTAAACATATGTATGCATATTTTTATTTTTTAAAGAGAAATATTCTCGTAATACATGGAAATACATTATAATTATTAACACAGCAATCATGCATCTCTAAATTGTCTGTATTTCCTTTTCATTCCAAAAAATAAATTTAATTTCTCTTCGGCCTTCCATTTCTGAATTTACAGTCACTGCACATTTTTGATATTCTAAAACGTCATGTTCTCTTATTCATTTTAGAGAGTAGTAAACATTTTAGGAGCATCAGTTACTTTGATATTCTATAAAAACCACTGCTATCAGTCATATATTTCATTCACTTCTGGTACGAAATATTTTCTTTACGTGATTTAGTTGCTATTCTGTAATGCATGTATATTTTCTGAGATTAAACATTGTTTTCATGCATTTTAACTCTCTCATGAATAATCTGCTTTTCTGTCTAATATTAATTACAGCATATATGCTCTAAATTAAACTTTCCCCTTTTGGCTCTCTGTTGATATTTAAAGTCCTTCTTGTTGCCTTTTCTTTATTTACATCATATGCAACTTTTTTTTGGAAAAATCAGGAAAATCAAGCTATGTAAGGTCATTCCTTGCACAGCGGGTATGGCATGTGTGTTTCTTCTCAAGCTTACCCTGTCTCTGTTTTATCAACAGTTTGTAATTTCTTCAAAGCCGAGGTATTTGTGGTAGCTGAAACATTCAAATATTTATTGTGTTTTATTTGCTCACAGTTTACGTTCTGATTAGCTCAGTGTAATTAGCCTGTACTGTTTTGTACTGTATATCAGTGTAAATCTCTTGTACCCAATATTTTGATAATTGTTACAGATTTCCTGTATTGTATATATTTTTTTATATTCTTTGGTATTCTTGTTGTGTATCCATGCGTCCCCACCCCTTCATTTTTTGTTTTCCCATTACGACCAGAAGGACTAAGCCTTTTAAGAAAAAAGATACTCATTCCTGGTGTGGAACCCATGTATGTAAAAGAAAGCATTTTGCTGCTGCTAGTGAAGGTTCATGAAGATGCGATTTAACTATTTGAGATAAGTGTTTTGTATTATTGGATTTACACATAATTTCCATACAAATATTTGTCTTTAATGGTAAGAATTGCACCCAATGGCTAAGTTCCAGCAACAAATACTGTTGGGTAAGCTTTTATTTTCTCACGTATATACAAATGACTTCAAGAAGGTTTAATATGTATGTGGGCATCAGCTCATAATAATATTTCTTCATGTTCTAACTAGCTCCTTCTCTTTGTCTTGTGTAATTAGAGGTATAATGAACGCCCATTAGGAAATGACAGTACTGACATATTTTCTACAGCTTACAATGTACATAATGAGTGTGAAATGCAGCTCACAGCTGGGCTTTTTGATGACAGAAATGTGGGGAAGTCTTGAATTCAGCTGAAGTAAAAATGTAACAGCATAAAATTATAAAGATATTAACTGCAATATATGAAAAATATATAGTTATGGTAAACACATTACTTGAATGAAAACTTTACTTAACTAATCAGATAGAAATAGGCTGTCGTAAGAAGTTCTGTAGCTTAAAAGGTCAGCATTATTTTTGGAAATCAGATTTTGGTACTGGAGATGTTACATGGATAACAGTGAACTAAAGATATGATTTATTGTCTGATGGCAGAAAATTTGCACTTCTATATTTCCCATGCACTTCTGATTAGTTATCCATTAATTTTTGTGGCCATAAAATGTAGGTTAAATGTGTATTAGCATATGGGCTGCTGTTAACAACGCTCTCTGTCATTAGAGCTAAAATTAATCACCTTGTTGTGTTGATTAACCACGCCTTATGTGATCAGATTTTCCTATTCTTGAACATATGTTGTGCTAGCAACAAAACTGCATAGATTTATCCTCAATAGTTATTCTTTATTTAATAAATGTAACCTTGCTCATAAATGGTATACGTATATTTCAAAAGCCAAATTAAAAATCCTTATTATGTACACACGTCTATTTCATTTACTAAATAAAAGCTGTTAACTTATTAAATTATGAATGCGCCTCTGTTAATAGTAGCGTATGGCAGAAAATTAGAAGCATAATATTTTCAATGCAGTTGAATTCATTTTCAAGAGGTCTTACAGTAGGAATTATTTATGTTGCTTATGTAAATCTGATTTTATCAAGTCAAATGTCCTTTTCTATCAGCAGGATTTGTAAATCCTATTTCTACAAACGAATAATTTGTATATTTTCTTGCCATATTTTGAAACTGCACCCTTTAAAAAGATGCCCCACCCCCCCCGAAAAAAGTTCCCATCCTATTAAGGCCTGTAGTTTTTAAAATTATTTACATTCTATACTTTTGAAGCCCAACACAGTTCTAAGCAAGCCAGTTGGAATTTCCTATCTGCATTAGAAGGAACAAAAATCAGTCAAGTACCTAAAGCAATTATAAAAAATAAAATGAAGACACAGAGACGTCATATGTTGAGTCTGCTTTTTTACATTTCTTTGAACAAGCTCACAGATTCCCTATTTTTACTATAAACGCTTGGAAATAAAATCTAGATATTTCATGAAGTTTTGTTTTTTTAAATAATAATGTTCAATGGGGAATATTGTTCCCCCCTCCCCACTTGTTTATTTGCTTAAGGATATTATGATAGTTCTTCAAGTAAAGAATACGTGGAATGTTGTTGCTTACTTTAATTTTCCACCTGACAACATGGCAGAACTATCCCCCCCCTTTAAAGTTCAATCTTCTGAAAATTTCACTCATAATACAAATTCTCTGAAACTCGACCGTTACAATTTCTATGATAAACAATATTTTATGATAGTCCGCTAAGACAGAGAAAGATTTTAAACGCTTTACAAAATTATGTTTTGTGTAAACACAGTTTAAATCGTTATTTCATATATGTCTCAGAATTTACGAAGAAGCTTTTTTTAGATCTTTTTTGATCCATGAAAGTCTAAGTTTTTGTACTGAAATTCCCTTTCATGTAAACCCTAAGAGTCTCATAAACCTATTCCACTGCTTTTCCATTTCGCTTGTAATTTAAGACAATGTAAAATCTTCAGAAAACGAATTGAGGTCTCACTAATGCTTTCCTACAGGAAAATCAAATACGATTTTGCATCTTGAGGGTAATCGTCTGCTTTTGCATCTTGAGGGTAGCTGGCCTGATACTTTCACTGCAGAAGCGTACAAACCCGGCTTCACTTTTTTTTTGCTGGCATGGGAAGAGAGTTGGCGACAGCGCCTCCTCTTATTCCTACCTCCTTGGGTCACACACTCCCTTCCTAAAAACCTCTACATATGATAAAAAAAATATATATATATTTTTTCATCGATGTTTCAAAATGTTGTATTTTGTACGTAGGTGATATTTCCATGGTTAATTCATACGAGAAAGCCCACGAGAGTAAAATTTGTAATATTTATTGTAAATGTTTGCTGAACTTTCAATGTGCACGTTAAACCCGTCGGACCCCTGATACTGGCCCCCCAGTAATAAATAAGGGCGTCTTCCTTCCCCTTTCACCTTTGCTTCCGTGTCACTTTTCAGTCGGACACTCTTGCCCAAAACTCCCTAGCTTCCTATTTCTAAGAATTGCTTAAGATATGGGGTCAGACACTCCCTTCCTAAAATCCTCTACATATGAACAAAAAAAAAACTTTTTTCATCGATGTTTCAAAATGTTGTATCTTGTACGTTGGTGATATTTTCACGGTTAATTCATACGAGAAATCCCACGGAAGTAAAATTTGCATTATTTACTGTAAATATTTGCTGAACTTCCAATGCTACACGACGTGTGGTATCAAGCTGTTTACATCATAGAACACCGTATTCACTTTTGTTACGTACTGTGTCACAAAAGTTACTGGAAAGAGCTTACGTGGAAGCATTTTTCTTGCGAAAGTGTGGTGTAATTTTATTTGAGATTTTCCTTTTCAGTTGCTCAGTAACATACACTGCAAATGAAAAAAAGATATGGAACTGGAAGATACCTAGTTTCTTTTCGAAAGCTGCATGAGTATCTCAAAGGAAAAATAACTCTCACCAACTTGAACTGTTTTTGGGTATGATGCTAGAATGACAATTCAGTAGGATATCTGAGCGTAAACCACAACTTCCGAAGTTGACATAAACCGTTGACCCGTCGCCGCATATTTGTTGATTGTAAAACAATAAACTGCCGTACGCACCCCACTTTTCATTATCGTATTTAAACTGCGGCGCCCTACAAACCACAAACATTTTTCATTATCCCATACTGCATTCGGCATGCCCTTTTTAACCTCTATTCTGTAATTTCGGATGCACTTACTTATGCTACATTTATATAAAATATCAACTATAGTTTACAATATAGCTAAGGATAAAAGAATTACTTTTTAATTCTTTCATCCTTAGCTTGCCTAGTAAAATGTCTGTGTCAGCAATAAGCAGCAAATCTCGTAGAAAAATTCAATAAGGCTCTTTGAGAGAGAAAAACCTTTACACGCTCAAATTATCGCCCAACTTTTCTGCATGTGATCATTATGTTTTCAATTTTTGGCAGCATATTTTGTATAATAGTAATGACTAAATCAACGTGCCCGGAAGATTGTAATAAACCTAAACTGCTTTTCTGAAACCTTTGCAAAGATTTAGTAAGTTTCGGACGACAGCGGATACCTTTGGTAGTCTACCGTACAACATTCACAGCTCAACGGTATGTCGACGACATTCAACGAGCTATTGGATTGCCATTCCTGTTGCAGCATCACGGAGCAACTTTTCAACAGGATAATCGCTTACGGTACAGATCTCCCAGACCTGCCATCGTAATGTCGAAACCATTTCACTACCAGCCCGACTTCTCAGCGGAATACCCGTGAACTGCATTCGTTTATGTCACGCAGTTTAACTGCTTGTATCCGAGCCCGAGGTGGCGTTCCCACGTACTGACTTGTTCCACTCATGATAAGTTTGATATGTATAAATTGCTCTGTAATTGAAATCATTTCCTTTTTAATACATACACAATGCAAAAACAATTTCCACATCGATTGGATTAAAATTTCTTGGTGCTTTGGTAATTATTTATTTATTTTCGAACAGTGTACTTATTTCCATATTAGAGGTAATCCTTAAATATCATTGGTAAGTCCTTCCATAAGAGTAAAGCCGCTGATGGTATGCAATGCTCTAAGCGTTGGCTTATGGCCATTCACAAGCCAAAGCTTAGAGCATTGTATCTGTTTTCGCATCACGGTAAAGCCTGGATGCGGTGTTTGTCGCATGGCACCTTATCTGTCTTCCTTTCCGGGAAACAACCAGCCTTTTAAATTACTGACGAATGACTGCTTACGGACAATGGCGTTTCTTACGGTGGTTATTATCCGACCAACTAAAAAAATAATCATACAACGGAATTTAATTCCCAGAAACTAATGTCCATTAATATCGTTTCAAAGACAAGAGCAGATACTTTAGCTGACATACCACTTAACTGCAATATGATGAACTTTGGCATGAAAAAATTATCAAGTAGCTACCCATCGTCAAGAATCCGACGTCAATCCCTCGAGGATTTTTTGTTCTCTCTGACTTAGAAATTTGTCGTTTTAACCTTTGCTTTTTCTCTGATTTCATGACTACTGATCGTGCTTAACTCAGATTTCTAATGCTATTAAATGAATATGAAAAACAAAAAAGTGGTTTAAAAAAACAAGAAAAAAAAAACAATTGTGTGAAAAATAACGGGTCATTTGTTTTCACGATTGAGTGTATAATAGCGAAAATTTATATTTGGGTTAACCAGATATCTATATATGATGTCCACAAGTTTGACGTTCATTCACCTAACATAACTTAGTTTAATAGGCAGAAGACGAAATTTATTTTCGCTGACAGTGATTCATGAGAGTTCCTACGGGAATAGAATAAAGGTATCTACTAAATTCTTCTACGTAGTGCAGGTGAGAAGTTCTGCTGTGCATGACATATTAACATCCATAACGTGAGCAAAGTTGTTGAAATACGCACATTTTTGCAGTTTCGGAAGCGCAGAATTATACCGAACTGCAGCGGATGTTTCTTCTCGGTTTCTTTCTTGTCTTTTGTGATTTTTAAACGGTAACACGTAATATCATATTAGATTGTTGTCAAGTTTAATGTAATATTGTGCTCTAAACTCATGAAATTTGATGTTGATTTCTACACTGACGGAAAAAAAATCCCAACACCAAGAAGGGGTTGTGTTAGATAAACGACAGTTGGTAGGCGGTGCGAGTACATCTGTAAGATGACGTCTATGCCAATTTCGGGCTCGGCGCATACGAGTGGCGCTAGTAGCGCCCGTCGGAACATGCAAAGTAGGGTTGCTGTAAATACGCGCTGTAACGTTCGTGAGCGTTAGTTATCGTTGAGGTTCGACGTAGTGTGTTGATGTTAGTCAAGAATGCCTTTAAGAAGACGAAGAAGCCATTATCAACAGCTCACGGAGTTTGAACGAGGTCGTGTAATAGGGCTACGAGAAGGTGTATATTCTTTCCGCAATATTGCAGAACTACTTGGCAGGAATGTAGACACTGTGCATGATTGTTTGCAGCGGTGGTCAAGGGAAGGTACTGCCTCTGGAAGACCGAGTTCCGGCCGGCCACGTGGTACTACTGAGAGGGAAGACGGCCGTGTACGGCGTATGGCCGTGGCGCATCGTACTGCGTCTGCGGCAGAAATTCGATTTGCAGTTGCCACCACAGTGACACAACCAACTGTTACAAATCGGTTACTTGAAGGACAGCTCCGAGCCAGACGACCTGTAG